>SJYC01036887.1:0-11849 GCA_006408675.1 Madoqua kirkii | reverse complement strand
GTGAACTCTGGGAGATGGTGATGGACAGGGAGGCCTGGGATGCTATGATTCATGGGGTCGCAAAGAGTTGGACACGACTGAGCAACTGAACTGAACTGAAGATAGCAGAGATCCAGGAAAACTCACTGACATAGTTGAAGCCCTCATCTTAAACACCGTCCTCAACTGAAAACAAAAGATGTTGAGGGTGGAGAGTAGGTTATAAGAGGTTACCAGGTTAAGCACAGTAAACACAGGTGAAGCTGTTAGTGTAGATTTAGGTCACTGCCTTCGCCATCTCCATCAGTTGGAGTTTTTCCTGTTCCTGGCACCTCCAGGAAGACAACCTTCCAAATGGAAAGTGAAAGTTGCTCAGTCCTGTCCGACTCTTTGCTATTATGGACTATACAGTCTATGGAATTCTCCAGGCCAGAATACTGGAATGGGCAGCCTTTCCCTTCTCCAGGGCATCTTGTCAACCCAGGAATCAAACCCAGGTCTCCCACATTGCAAGTGGATTCTTTATTAGCCACAAGGGAATCCTTTACAAATCAAGGTTTTCCTTATAAATGTCAATGTTTCTTCAGAAGGATCAAGTCCTACTTGGTTTTTGGAGTTCTTCCCCTGTCGGCTCTTTCTTAGAAAGTAAACAGCTTAAAATAATTCATAGGTTGGGGAGGAAAATTCTGTTCTCCTACATAGGGGTTAAATGAAATAATGGATATATAGTCCTTCGGTTTCTTGTGTTTTTTTGTGCTTGTGTTTAGTGAGAGCTTGTGGAACTCTGCGCCTGGTCCCAGCAGTGAGTAAAACAAAGCTGCATGTCCTCCATGAGCATCTTTCCTAGTGGGGGAGAATCTTCAGTGCTTGATACACATAATAAGCAGCTAGTAGATGTTACCGTGTTGTCTAAGAAGTTATTGTAACTCAGCTTATGTAACAGTGGAACTTGCTGCATAATAAGACCATGGCACCTTATTATTCTCTTTCGGCTGTCAATACTTGGGGGAAAGGAGAGTGCTAATTATCTCCTCACACATCCTTGCAATGACTCCTGCTTCATCAGGGCTCAAAGGAGGAAGTGCCAAGAGTTTCAGATGACAGCTTGCTGCGTTGGCACTTACTATTCAGATGCTAATGGGATATATTCTTGGGCTTTTATACTTGGGAGTAGATTTCATGTGTCTTCTTTAGATTTCATTCATAATCTTATTCACAAGTTTCTTTTAGCTTGTTAGAGAGGTCTGTAATTTTAGAAACCCTACCTGCTGAATTATAACGGTGAGAAACATTATGAGTTGATTAGCAAAAAATAATGTTAAAAAAATTCCATTTTAACTTCAGCATGTCAAGTCTAAAGAAGACATTCTCAAACTTACAGCTATCTGGAACACCTTGATTTTGCTCTTAAGCAATAAGTCCAATAATAGCCATATCAGACTGGAGATTAAAAAAAAAACAAACAAGCAATTATTTGAGTCTTTGGAATCTCTAGCTGAAATGATCAGAGAAGGGAAGATGGTGATCATTATTACTTAAAATGGCCTAAAATATATTTTACCTTGGGACTGCCACTTCTCTCTCTAGGTTTTTCTACCGCTGTTAACCTCTGTTAAAAGGTAAACTGAGGCACATTAAAATTTTCAAGAGTTCATTTGAGCAGACATCTCTTGGGATCAGGCAGCCTCTGACTGGTTGTTAGGAGCAGGCAGTTGCCAGGTCCTGGGGGAAGAGCTTTAATAGGACAGATACAGAAGCAGCACAAGGAAATGATCAATTGGTATCGCTTGTGCGGTTGCCTTATTGCAAAAGCCCAGTTGGGTGTTTGTGATTGGTTGTTCTTATGTTTAATTTTCTCATATGAGGGTACACTTATAGTTGACTCTGGCTTAGATTTGCATTTGCTTACGTAGGCTGTGAAGGCCTTAGAGCCACCCCAGCCTCATGACCTCCTTGTTTAACACCTCTTTTCCCCAGTCACAGTATAGGCAACCTTTTTGGTGTGTTTGACTCTCTGCGTGCTAAGTCACTTCAGTTGTTTCTGACTCTGTGACCCCGTGGACTGTAGCCTGCCAGGCTCCTCTATCCATGGCATTTTCCAGATAAGAAAACTGGAGTGCTTTGCCATTTCCTTGACCCCCTTTGGCATTTGGTATTTTCTCTGCCTGAAATGCCCTATCTCTCCTGCCCTGGACATTCATACTCACCTTCTGACAGCTGCATCTTCTGTGACAACCCTGTTCCCTGGGGGGATGTGTGTTTTCCCTCCTATGAGGTCTCATTGTACTTAGCACATTGGGTTTGGTTGGTTTAATCTATTGTTCTTTGTACTGTCTATTTTGGGACTTATTTTCCCTCACTGGCCTCAAAACATGAATCACCATCTTAATATTTTCAGTTCTTTCCTGGCATCCCCAGGAAATAATGGCTTTTAAATATAAACATTTGTTTCTCTTAGAAAAGCAGAGAACAGGATGATTATTCTCTATTAATACTCTAGTGTCTCTTATCCTGGCATTTTAATTCCATAAGCTTTAATTGATTTATTTATAAACTAGATGCAGCTCACAAATTTTCATGACCTTGGTATAAACTAATAGAAGGGTAGCTTAAATACTGGTTTTAATTGTAGCCATTAATTGTAAGATGCACCATTTTTTAGACATGCCATTAAAAAGGGGAAAAAGAGAAACTGACACAGTGCTAAGATACCACTGATTCTAAAATACATCCTGAATACATCCTTAATTGCAGTTTTAGTTCAGTTTAGTCACTCAGTCGTGTCCGACTCTTTGCAACCCCATGAATTACAGCATGCCAGGCCTCCCTGTCCATCACCAACTCCCGGAGTTCACTCAGACTCATGTTCCTCGAGTCCATGATGCCATCCAACCATCTCATCCTCAGTCGTCCCCTTCTCCTCCTGCCCCCAATCCCTCCCAGCATCAGTCTTTTCCAGTGAGTCAAGTCTTTGCATGAGGTGGCCAAAGTACTGGAGTTTCAGTTTCAGCATCATTCCTTCCAAAGAACACCCAGGACTGATCTCCTTTGGACTGGTTGATCTCCTTTGGACTGATCGGATCTCCTTGCAGTCCAAGGGACTCTCAAGAGTCTTCTCCAACACCACAGTTCAAAAGCATCAATTCTTTGGCACTCAGCTTTCTTCACAGTCGAACCCTCACATGACTACTGGAAAAACCATAGCCTTCACTAGATGGACCTTAGTTGGCAAAGTAATGTCTCTGGTTTTCAATATGCTGTCTAGATTGGTCATAACTTTTCTTCCAAGGAGTAAGTGTCTTTTAATTTCATGGCTTCAGTTACCATCTGCATTGATTTTGGAGCCCCCAAATATAAAGTCTGACACTGTTTGTACTGTTTCCCCATCTATTTCCCATGAAGTGATGGGATTGGATGCCATAATCTTCGTTTTCTGAATATTGAGCTTTAAGCCAACTTTTCCACTCTCCTCTTTCACTTTCATCAAGAGGCTTTTTAGTTCCTTTTCACTTTCTGCAGTTTAGAAATGCTAAAATGTACAAAAATGTTCACTTTTAAGTAAGTGGAATGTGGTCATGTTATGTCTTCTAGAAAGATTTAAGAAATCATCAAGGAACACAATGAAAATTTGGTTTCCATTTAGTTTCCCTTCCTACATTTCCATTTTGGTAAATATGTGCATGGACCAAAGTTTTTAATGAAGGGAGTTGTCAAGTGCCCAATGCCTGGAAGTTGGAGGACTGAATTTTCAGAGGATCTGGGCAACCATCAGATTACCTAACTGCTGTCATAATATTAGACATAACCTACAAATAAGCACAGTAAGAGTTGTAAGTGGAGTTGATTAGTCATGCATATTCATAAAAATTTTGAATAAATTGTTACCGTGTTTGAAAAGTTTGAGTTACATGACAGATTTATGAGAAACAGTACACATTGCCCTGCAAAAGGATTTGTAGCTAAAATTAACACTGATGCCTACTGAGGAATGTGTTATTTTGCTTCAAGCTCATGTGATTTTTTTGGTACAAAGGTCAGTTGTAAGGCCATGAGGATTAGTTTCATTTCACTTAATTCAGCTCATGTGTCAGGATTCATCATATGTTGGGTGGAGATAAGGAAACCCTGGTGATGGTTTGGTTGTTCTCCAGGTTTCTGGCAGCTTTTTACATGCTTTACTTTGACAGCTGTTGATTGTTTAGTATTAATATTGGGGCCACAGTGGACTGTGGACATGGCACTAACTCTCCTACTTGGAGCTAATGTGTAGCAAAACAGTGGACTCAGGGATGAGGGGGTCTAAGTCTAGTCTAACCTCAGCCTGTGGCAACAGTGAGCTATTTAAATCTTAACTGTCTTCACGGGGCCTTGAGTTAGACATTGACTTTTTGACGATGAGGTTAGAAATAAGAATACTCACCCTTTCCTCTTCAGTCTCTTACCTTGTAGTGCCATCGAAATGGAATTCAGTTTGTAGCTGCTTTAGAACTGGACCACATGCCTCATTAAGTGAAGGGAACCTGTAGTGAGCCTGCCCTGATTTGTCCTTTGCATTAAAGAAAAAGTTCAACAGTTGTGTTTCTGTTCATACAGGGTATAGTGACATTAGAAGCAAGTTTTTAAGACACCAAAGGTCTTATAGATTAGTTGGGAAGAAATAGACTCACAGACATAGGAAACAAACAATAGTTACCAAAGGAGAAAGCAGTGGGGAGGGAGTTCATTAAGAGTTTGGGATTAATATATTCACACTATCATGTATAAAATAGATAACCAACAAGGACCTGCTGTATAACATAGGGAACTGTATTCTGTAACTTTGTTGTAACCCATAATGGAAAAGAATCTCAGAGAGTTCCAGAAAAACATTATTTCTGCTTTATTTACTATGCCAAAGCCTTTGACTGTGTGGATCACAATAAACTGGGAAAATTCTGAAAGAGATGGGAATACCAGACCACCTGACCTGCCTCTTGAGAAACCTATATGCAGGTGAGGAAGCAACAGTTAGAACTGGACATGGGACAGACTGGTTCCAAATAGGAAAATCCTCAGGTTACCATTTACTGGGTCAGACAGCAATTATATCACTATCTTCTTTAATAGATTTTCATCCTAATACCTTAGTTGAATAGGTCTATTAAAAAAAATTACCTACTTAACAATTTAGCTACTTAAAACATAAAAATCTCATCACTATAACAAACCTTTAGGAATGGAATCATATGTAAAATTCCAGCAATTTCTCTAGTCCAACATCTAATTATGTACATACCCATCATTTATTTCCCAGAAGTGAATGTCAAGCTAATTAAGAGTTTTATTATGTTCTTCATCCATATATTAGTAGGAAAGAAAATAAACTGGAATTTCTGAGGGGGCTTCCCTGATGGCTCTGTGGTAAAGAACCTGCCTGCCAGTACAGGAGGTATGGTTCAGTCCTTGGGTGAGGAGGATCCCCTGGATAAGAAAATGGCAATCCACTCCAGTATTCTTGCCTGGGAAATTCTGTGGGCAGAGGAGTCCAGGGGCTACAGTGCATGGGGTCTCAAGAGTCAGATACAAATTAGCGACTAAATAACAACAGATTTCTGAGTAAATTTAAAGGTTACTCTACATGAGGCACTAATTGTATTCCAAGATTTTATTATCCAAATGTGTTTCTGCTGTATTGCCAATAATTTAAACAATTGTCAATACTATCCTACTACTCTCAAGATTGCCTGGAGAAATATCAATAACCTCAGATATGCAGATGATACCACCCTTATGGCAGAAAGTGAAGAGGAACTAAAAAGCCTCTTGATGAAAGTGAAAGAGGAGAGTGAAAAAGTTGGCTTAAAGCTCAACATTCAGACAACAAAGATCATGGCATCTGGTCCCATCATTTCATGAGAAACAGATGGCGAAACAGTGGAAACAGTGACAGACTTTATTTTTTGGGCTCCAAAATCACTGCAGATGGTGACTGCAGCCATGAAATTAAAAGACGCTTACTCCTTGGAAGGAAAGTTACGACCAACCTCGATAGCATATTGAAAAGCAGAGACATTACTTTGCCAACAAAGGTCCACCTAGTCAAGGCTATGGTTTTTTCAGTGGTCATGTATGGATGTGAGAGTTGGACTGTGAAGAAAGCTGAGCACTGAAGAACTGATGCTTTTGAACTGTGGTGTTGCAGAAGATTCTTGAGAGTCCTTTAGACTGCAAGGAGATCCAACCAGTCCATCCTAAAGGACGTCAGTTCTGGATGTTCATTGGAAGGACTGATGCTGAAGCTGAAACTCCAGTACTTTGGCCACCTCATGTGAAGAGTTGACTCACTGAAAAGACCCTGATGCTGAGAGGGATTGGGGGCAGGAGGAGAAGGGGACGACAGAGGATGAGATGGCTGGATGGCATCACCGAGACAATGGTCATGAGTTTGAGTGAACTTCGGGAGTTGATGATGGACAAGGAGGCCTGACGTGCTACAATTCATGGGGTCACAGGAGTTGAACACAACTGAGTGGCTGAACTGAACTGAACACACTTGTGACTTCTTCCACACTCATGATGTTGAAAATTATATAGATTAGATGGAGCCAATATGTTCTTTGTTCTCTGGGCAAGTGTCTTCTCTCTCTCCACAGTCACCAGGGCAATAAACCTTGGAAAGCATGGACACAAATTTCACTTTGCACTTTGACCATCAGGAATCATCAGATTCCCAGAAAGCTTAGTTTATGCTTCATTCTCGGGAAACACATCACAATATGGATCTGTACATTGCTTGAAGTGAAGTGTTAGTCTCTCAGCTGTGTCCAGCTCTTTTAGTTCAGCTCAATCCCTCAGTCATGTCCAACTCTGAGACCCCATGATCTGCAGCACACTAGGCTTCCCTGTCCATCACCAGCTACTGCAGCTTGTACAAACTCATGTCTGTTGAGTCAGTGATGCCATCCAACCATCTCATTCTCTGTTGTTTCCTTCTCCTTCTGCTTTCAATCTCTGTGACCCCACGGCCTACAGTTTAAACAATTAAAAAATATTTCCTCTCCTCATTTCCTTACTTCTTTCCTGCAAATGATACCTCACTTTCACCTGAAATGACTTTTTATGTGCAGCTCTCAGTAAAACAAACCTGAAAAGTGAACGTGTTAGTTGCTCAGTAGTGTCCTACTCTTTGCGACCCTATGGACTATAGCCAGCCAGGATCCTCTGTCCATGGAATTCTCCACGCAAGAATACTGGAATAGGTATCAAACCTGAAGTTGGACAAAAGCTATCTTACTACTCATTTCCTCAGGCTGACCCTACCCCCTCTACTTCATTTCTGCTTTGAAACACATTTTACCTGATTTCACTACATGTTCTTCATTCTTTTCCTGCTTATTTACTGATTCTGTGATCATCTACCATTTATTTTTTACCTCTTCCCTCACTTAAACTCACTCCTACACTGATGCTATCTATCACACATTGCCATTGATGTCAGTATACACAAAGATGCTTCTTCCACTTGTGTGTTGCAAGCACTGGTACTGTTACTAAATATTCTGACCGTCTCCTGGTCAGATAGTACCACATTTCCCAGTTCTTTTATTGTTGGGTGGGGCCATTTGCCCAATTCTCCTCAATGAGCTCTGAGTGGAAGTGATTTAAGCATCCTTTGAAGTTGAAGCATTTAATCAAATGGAGACACGCCGAGGCTGAATCTACCCAGCAACCCTCCACTGCCCCTGATGATGATGAAGCTGCAACATGAACAAGATATAAACTTAAGTTGAAAGTGAAAGAAAGTGAAAGTGAAGTCGCTCAGTCGTGTCCCACTCTTTGTGACCCATAGACTGTAGCCCATCAGGCTCTTCTGTCCATGGGATTCTCCAGGGAAGAATACTGGAGTGGGTTGCCATTTCCTTCTCCAGGGGATCTTCCCGACTCAGGGATCGAACCTGGGTCTCCCAGTTGTAGGCAGACGCTTTAACCTCTGAGCCACCAGGGAAGACCCCTGTGTATTATTTATTTTCTGCAGCATAACCTAGGTTTTCCTAACTGACACACCTCTCCATTCTGTGCACCCTAATAGCAAAAGGCCTATCTTGGTTAAATTGTATTATTAATAGCTATTATAACTAAAACCATGTGACTTAAAAAGAATAATCTGCCTTTCTAGCTGGCCTAAATTTCAACTCAGGACTGCTAATCACATGTGACCCCATAAGGCTGCCCTGAATTGCTGCCACATTTTCTTAGTTCATTTAACCTCCCACAATAAAGCAACTATTGTGAAGCTTTCCCTCTGTCCTCAAACATTAACTACATTTTATAAATTATAACAGTACCAGAAAAAATTATGTTAATTCCTTGAAAGTGAATATTAACCATCATCTGTAAACAGTTTCCACAAAAACTTAATAAATATGTTTGAGATACAGAAATGTGAAATTTAAAACACACACTCCTCAGATTCTTCCTGTATTTTCTGACTTGATTTCTGCATTGTTTTTTTTTTTTTTTTCAAATTTAAAGTGACTAGTATTCATTAAGTGCCTGCTGAATGCCAGGCAATGTGTTACATTCTTTACAAGCTATATATCACTTAATTTTCAACATGATTCTATTACATACTACTGTCATTCTGCTTTTAAGACAAGAAAATGAAAGCAAACATATGAAATACTTCATCTCAAATTACAAGTGAGTCAGTAGTTGATGTGGGATATGTAGAGGTATTGATTGTGGATTCCAGGGACAATGGGTCTAACCACTACATACTGTGCCTTCCACAAAATATTGGAGAGAGTCTAAACAGTTTGATTCAGAAACAGGAGGAATAAGTAAAGTTATTTTGTTTCCTGAAGTTCTAACATTAATAGCTGCTATGTTGGTTTTTATCCAAGAAAGAGCACTCGCAGCCATAAGTTCATTTGATAGTGTTTGTTCAGCTACTGGGGCTTCAAAGGAAAAGGGACTGCTACACTGGATTTATTTCTAGTAGCCAACCAATTTTTATTATAACTCTAATATTTTGAATAATGATATATCTATTTGGGGGTTTAAGTATGTCTTGCTTTTCTCCAACTTTGCCACTTCCTATTTGACTTAAATTTATCTTGATTTTTTTTATTACAAAATACAAAATAGTAATTCTAAACAGAATTGCTGAGTTATAGTGAGAATTAGGGAGATGATATCTGTGTGAGGGGCTGTGCCACATGTTGCCTTTTTGGAGCCTTAGTTGAATTTGGGACTTGCTGGCTGGGCCAGCCAATGTGATTAGATTGCTTCCTGAGGACTACCAAATGGATTTCTGGGCAAACATAACTCATTAATCATTATCAAATGCTTAATATTTTTCTAAACTTGTATCCAACTACTTCTCCATATTTACAGTCACAAATCCCAATGGAATATAGAAAAAAAGATGCAAATCCATCTGACAGAATTGTGATTAGTATAGAATGTCAAAAAATGCACATAAAAAAAAAAGATAATGAGACAATTTAGAGAAAAAAATATGTCTACTAATGAGAAAAAAACCCTGTATGGGGCTCAGACTGAACAGGATCTTCATGGTAGAGTGGACCAGCCATTTTGGGTAGAATGTAAAGTTGTTCATTAACTTCTCAATATTATCATTTGGTGATCCTGGAAAGATGACTACAATAACAACTGAATCACTGGGGGCACAAACAGCTCTGCTTTGTAACCTCTTTTTATATACTTCAGACATGCCCAAGGGAATATGTTTTCCTGTTTTCCTTAGAGAAAAGTAAAAACTACAGAAGCAGTCAGAAATGATGATGAACTCAGAGTGACTGCCAAGGGAATGACTTCCCTAAGGTGGTCAGAGGTCGCTAAGAATGGTCAAGGAAAACAGTGTTCACACAGCAGACCACAGCAGGTGGATTGGTGCAGAATAGGAGGAACACAGACTAACAGGCACAGACATGCTAAGGGAAAACTAGGTCAGTGAAGCATAGGGCACTAGGCAGTAATTTAGACTTTTGTGAGGTACTTTACTTTGGGGATTCCTAGGGTCACAGCAGAATAATAGCTAAAGGCTTTTATTTTTGGTGGGTGATGTCTCATGAGCCAAAAAATTGGAGACAAACTGCTAAAATCCACTTTCTATGATCCTTCAACTAATACATTTTAGGGTACTTTTGCTTACACCAAGTAAAATATCTGATCAATATCATTAATATCAAACATTGGTTTCTTTCCTGACAATTGTATAACTCATTCAATAAAAGTATGAAAATGGTTTCAGAGTATCAATTTTTAATAAAAAAAGATTTTGCATTGTAAAGAGCTATATTTTTACATGGAAAGCAGAAATATATTTTGGCTGTTTAATGTAACCTCTACTCCCCCCTCCCCCGAATAAAAGCCAGAGTTCTGTTCAACTAAGCAAACTAATTAAATTTCCACAATGTTTTTGTAAAGCCCTGTTTGCTTACAGTTAGTCCAAATGTGCTAAAAAACCACCAATGTTCTACCTTCTTTGTTGAAAGTAAACTTGCCCTAGAAACTGAATTTAGGGATTATTACATTTTTCCATTACAAGCTGTTTGTGTAAACCTTTCCACGTTGTCAAAATAAATACATTATTGAAGGAAAGTGAAATAGAAAAAGACTAAAAAAAAAAAATAAAGTTGATAGATTAGCTCAGCATTTCCCAGAAGAAATTTTTTATTCTCTTATGCTTGGTAGTTTCTTATCTCAGTGGACTATACCTCTGCTTTTTATCAATTACCTGAGGGGCACTTCTCTGCAAATACTTTCAATTCTATAGAGTACTCTGGCAGACCTCCCTATTACCTTTGGCTCTTTATCTCTGGATTCTATCAGACACTTTCAAGAGAACTATTCTGCAACCAACTCTCCAAACCCGAGCACTAGACTGTTTCAGATCTTTTTCCTGTGAAATAGCTAAGGATCCCAAGACACCTATTTGAAAAGCAAGCATCATTTTGTAAAGGCAGGAAACTCTCTTCAATTCACTCATGATAAGAAGTCTTTCTATAAAATTGTATTTTTATTAATTTGTATTTTTTTTGCAAAATTCTTTAGGGATTATCTATCTATCTGTAACCTCTTAAGAATTTTGCAAAAAATTTCAATAAAAATACAATTTTATAAAATACTTCTTATCATGAGTGAATTGAAGAGAGTTTCCTGCCTTTACAAAATGGAGCTTGCTATATCTACATATATATCTGTATATATAGACAGAGACAAGACAGAGACATAGAGACACAGAGACAGGTTATCTATTCATTGTCGAAAACTAAATTTTTAAATACCATTTTGTAAATGAGTTATACAATTATTGAATGAGTTATAAAATTGTCAGGAAAGAAACCAATGTTTGATATTAATGGTATTGATCAGATATTTTACTTGGTGTAAGCAAAAGTACCCTAACATGTATTAGTTGAAGGATCATAGAAAGTGGATTTTAGCAGTTTGTCCCCAATTTTTTGGCTCATGAGACATCACCCACCAAAAATTTTTAAATACCACTGTTAAAAATGAATAGCATTAAAAAGTGTATAGTCCTGTTAAGCAGAGTTTTTAAATCGATGTCTTCAGTCAATCCAGAGCTTCATGGATATAAGAAGTCTATGAACTGAGATGAAAAAAAATTACATATTTATTTTATCAGTCTCACATTTAACCTTTTATTTTCTTTTAATGAGAAATGTGGATAATAAATCACATCAGCACTTTGTTACCCATAGAAATCATACATTTTCCTTATCCTATTCCATTAGAGATATTGTGATGTAGATGTGTTTTACATTGATCACCACTTTGTAGTCATAATTATTAGATCCTCCCTGTTAAAATATATTATTAATGTATTTAATAATGATGTACTG
>SJYC01036886.1:0-21022 GCA_006408675.1 Madoqua kirkii | reverse complement strand
GGACGTAACAAATGGAATTAGATACTGTTTTCATGGATGGAAAACTTAAGAAAGCAACTCTCCCCAAACTGATGTATAGGTTCAGTACAATTCCAATAAAAATCCTAGTGTGCATTTTTCAGGAACAGATAACATCTAGAATACCAAAACATTTTTAAAAGAGGAGCAAAGTTAGATGACTTATACTCTCTGACTTCAAGATTTAATAGAAAATCATGTAATCAAATAGCATGGTATTGGCACAGGAATAGAAGTATAGATCAATGAAGAGACTAGAGAATCTAAAAAGAGACCCACATTTACATAGTCAATGAATTTTTCAAAGGGGCCAAGTAATTTAATAGTGAAGAAATATTTTCAATAAATTGTGCTAGAATAATTGGCTATCCATAGCAAGAAATGAAACTTGACTCTTCCCTTATACTATACAAAAAAAAACCACTAAGTCAAATGGATCATAAATATAAATGTGAAAAATTTTAAACTATAAAACCTGTAAGAGAAAACCTAGGAAAGAAATTTTTATGAACGTGGTTTTCTTAGATGTGACACCAATAACATTTTCTTTTTTGAGTTGTGCTGATTGTGTTATAGAAGAAAGAAATTGATAAATAAGATGTCATCAAAATTAAGGACCAGCTTTTTGAGATACACTATCAAGGGAATAAAAACCCAAGGTACAGACTGTGAGAAAATATTTACAAAACATGTCTAATGATAGATTTGTTTCCAAAATAGAGAATGAACTCTTAAACAGTAAGGTGACAAAAAATTTAATTTTGGATTGAACAAAATATCTGAAAAGATCTTATGCAAAAGAAGATATATATCTTTAAAAATCCTTTTATGAAGAAATACTTCATAAAAGAGGGTATGTTATTTGGACTGCACATCCACAGAAGATAAATGAACTGTCAACAAAACACAAAGAAGCTCAATACCACTGTGCATTAGGAAAATGAAAATTAAACGCATACTGAGAAACTACCACAAGCCTCCTAGAATAGTTAATGCTGAAGGTTGATAATACTAAGTGCTGGTGATGATATAAAGCAACTGAAGCCCTTATGCCCTGTAAATGAGGATGGTACAAACACTCTGAGCAGTTTGACTGCAAATTATAACATTAAACATAACTTATAACATGGCCCAGCAGTTCTCCTTCTGGGTATCTACTCAAGAGAAATGAAAATGTATGTCTACAGAAATACTTATATGCTTCTTATTTATAGCAGTATTATTCATAATAGCCAAAAAGTAGAAACAATCTAAATATCCACCAACTGATGAGATAAAAAATGTGGTTATCTATACAATGGAATACTACTCAGCTATCAAAAGGATGAACTGCTAATAAAAACCACAAGTAAAATGAAAGAACCATAAGACAGCATATCAAGTGAAAGATAATAAACATAAAAGACTATATAGTGTCTATTTCCAATTATATGGTATTCTGGAAAAGGCAAATTATCATTATAGAAAGTATATAAGTGTTTTCTAGAACCAAGGGTAGGGCTGAGAATTGAAAAAAAAAAATCCCTGTGATATTTCTTTATGGGGTGAT
Source organism: Madoqua kirkii (assembly GCA_006408675.1). NCBI lineage: Eukaryota > Metazoa > Chordata > Mammalia > Artiodactyla > Bovidae > Madoqua > Madoqua kirkii. The sequence continues at coordinate 19,455 of SJYC01036886.1, read as the reverse complement.
GGAAATTTTCTAAAACTAGATTCTGGTGGCAGTTGTCCCACGAATGACTTTTACTAAGGTCACTGAATTGTATCCTTGAATGATTTTATTGAATATAAATTATACTTCAATAAACCTGTTAATGAAACCCACGCAATTTTATGAGCCGGCATTATTCCCATTGTGAAACTGAGAAAACCGTGTCAGAGACTGGGCAGTTTACTTAAGGTGACGTGGCTAGTCATGATCAGATCTAAGCTCAGGCTGGCACTCGGTCCTCCACACCGCTTGGCTGGGCTCTGGGAGATGCGTGGAACCCCATGATGCTGGTGGAGTTCCTAGGGTCAGCAAACTTTCACCAGAGCTGAAGCCAGCAGAGGCTGCTGCCCTCTACAGAAATGGCCTGCTGCCAGCAGCGAGGAGGGAGTCCTGAGCTAGACACAAGGTGTCTAGAGATGCTGCTGCTCTCAGAGGCAGTGTTTTCTCATGGGGAAACCAAGGCACAAAAGGAGGTTAAAACTTGGCTTTTCCACTTAAGTCACAAGACCTAAGCAATCCATTCAACTTCTTTCAACTTTAGTTCCTTAATCTATCAAATATCTTATGAGACATGATACCTCCCTTATTAAGTTGTTTCGTGTGTTGAGTGAGATAAATGACAAAAAAAGACCAGACCCTTAGTAGAGCCTCAATGAAAGTAAATTCCCTTCCCTTTTTTCTCTTGAGATGAAAAAAAATCACTCTTTAATAATCAGAAGAAGGATACAGAGTAGTTTTTTAAAGTATTCTTTACAGAGGGAAACCACAACAAGAGTCAATATAGTCAAAGCTATTGTTTTCTAGTAGTAATACATGGATGTGAGAGTTGGACCATAAAGAAGGCTGAGCACCGAAGAACTGACGCTTTTGAATTTTGGTGCAGGAGAACTCTTGAGAGTCTCTTGGACAGCAAGGAGATCAAACCAGTCAGTCCTAAAGGAAATCAACCCTGAATATTCATTGGAAGGACTGATACTGAAGCTACAATATTTTGGTCACCTGATGCAAAAAGGTGACTCTTTGGGAAAGATCCTGACACTAGGAAGGATTGAGGGCAGGCAGAGAAGGGGGAAACAGGATGAGATGGCTGGATGCATCACTGACTCAGTGAACATGAATTTGAGCACATTCCGGTAGACAGAGAAGGACAGAGGAGCCTGGCATGCATGGAGTCACAAAGAGTTGCACATGACTTAGCAACTGAACAAGGATCAATGTAGGACCAGTAATAAGTGTTTAAAAAAATAACCACTGATGATGCTGGGGCAGATTATTCTGGCCCATACTTAACTTATATCCTACCCATTTCCAAGATCTTTCTCACTTAGGATAATTTTTCACGATAATTCCAGTTCAGGGTTCCCAAGTGTGCTCTCAGGATATTAATTGGTGTATTAAGTAAGATTTATGGCCAAATAAGTTTGAGAACACACTCTGAGATATACTGATTAAGTTTATAATATGTACTTATCAAATCCATTGTGATTTATACAGTGGAAGTGAGAAATAGATTTAAGGGACTAGATCTGATAGATAGAATGCCTGATGAACTATGGAATGAGGTTCGTGACATTATACAGGAGACAGAGATCAAGACCATCCCCATGGAAAAGAAATGCAAAAAAGCAAAATGGCTGTCTGATGAGGCCTTACAAATAGCTGTGAAAAGATGTTATGTCTTCTAGAAAGATTTAAGAAATCATCAAGGAACACAATGAAAATTTGGTTTCCATTTAGTTTCCCTTCCTACATTTCCATTTTGGTAAATATGTGCATGGACCAAAGTTTTTAATGAAGGGAGTTGTCAAGTGCCCAATGCCTGGAAGTTGGAGGACTGAATTTTCAGAGGATCTGGGCAACCATCAGATTACCTAACTGCTGTCATAATATTAGACATAACCTACAAATAAGCACAGTAAGAGTTGTAAGTGGAGTTGATTAGTCATGCATATTCATAAAAATTTTGAATAAATTGTTACCGTGTTTGAAAAGTTTGAGTACATGACAGATTTATGAGAAACAGTACACATTGCCCTGCAAAAGGATTTGTAGCTAAAATTAACACTGATGCCTACTGAGGAATGTGTTATTTTGCTTCAAGCTCATGTGATTTTTTTGGTACAAAGGTCAGTTGTAAGGCCATGAGGATTAGTTTCATTTCACTTAATTCAGCTCATGTGTCAGGATTCATCATATGTTGGGTGGAGATAAGGAAACCCTGGTGATGGTTTGGTTGTTCTCCAGGTTTCTGGCAGCTTTTTACATTCTTTACTTTGACAGCTGTTGATTGTTTAGTATTAATATTGGGGCCACAGTGGACTGTGGACATGGCACTAACTCTCCTACTTGGAGCTAATGTGTAGCAAAACAGTGGACTCAGGGATGAGGGGGTCTAAGTCTAGTCTAACCTCAGCCTGTGGCAACAGTGAGCTATTTAAATCTTAACTGTCTTCACGGGGCCTTGAGTTAGACATTGACTTTTTGACGATGAGGTTAGAAATAAGAATACTCACCCTTTCCTCTTCAGTCTCTTACCTTGTAGTGCCATCGAAATGGAATTCAGTTTGTAGCTGCTTTAGAACTGGACCACATGCCTCATTAAGTGAAGGGAACCTGTAGTGAGCCTGCCCTGATTTGTCCTTTGCATTAAAGAAAAAGTTCAACAGTTGTGTTTCTGTTCATACAGGGTATAGTGACATTAGAAGCAAGTTTTTAAGACACCAAAGGTCTTATAGATTAGTTGGGAAGAAATAGACTCACAGACATAGGAAACAAACAATAGTTACCAAAGGAGAAAGCAGTGGGGAGGGAGTTCATTAAGAGTTTGGGATTAATATATTCACACTATCATGTATAAAATAGATAACCAACAAGGACCTGCTGTATAACATAGGGAACTGTATTCTGTAACTTTGTTGTAACCCATAATGGAAAAGAATCTCAGAGAGTTCCAGAAAAACATTATTTCTGCTTTATTTACTATGCCAAAGCCTTTGACTGTGTGGATCACAATAAACTGGGAAAATTCTGAAAGAGATGGGAATACCAGACCACCTGACCTGCCTCTTGAGAAACCTATATGCAGGTGAGGAAGCAACAGTTAGAACTGGACATGGGACAGACTGGTTCCAAATAGGAAAAAGAGTACGTCAGTGCTGTATATTGTCACCCTGCTTATTTAACTTCTATGCAGAGTACATCATGAGAGACACTAGGCTGGAAGAAGCATAAGATGGAATCAATGTTGCTGGGAGAAAAATCAATAACCTCAGATATGCAGATGATACCACCCTTATGGCAGAAAGTGAAGAAGAACTAAAGAGCCTCTTGATGAAAGTGAAAGAGGAGAGTGAAAAAGTTGGCTTAAAGCTCAACATTCAGAAAATGAAGATCATGGCATCTGGTCCCAGCACTTCATGGCAGATAGATGGGGAAACAGTGGAAACATTGGCAGACTTTATCTTTTTGGGCTCCCAAATCACTGCGGATAGTGACTGCAGCCATGAAATTAAAATACACTTACTCCTTGGAAGAAAAGTGGAAACAGTGTCAGACTTTATTTTGGGGGGCTTCAAAATCACTGCAGATGGTGACTGCAGCCATGAAATTAAAAAATGCTTACTTCTTGGAAGAAAAGTTATGACCAACCTAGATAACATATTGAAAAGCAGAGACATTACTTTGCCGACTAAGGTCTGTCTAGTCAAGGCTGTGGTTTTTCCTGTGGTCATGTATGGATGTGAGAGTTGGACTGTGAAGAAGGCTGAGCACCAAAGAATTGATGCTTTTGAAGTGTGGTGTTGGAGAAGACTCTTGAAAGTCCCTTGGACTGCAAGGAGATCCAACCAGTCCATTCTGAAGGAGATCAGCCCTGGGATTTCTTTGGAAGGAATGATGCTAAAGCTGAAACTCCAGTACTTTGGCCACCTCATGAGAATAGTTGACTCTTTGGAAAAGACCCTGATGCTGGGAGGGATTGGGGGCAGGATGACAAGAGGATGACAGAGGATGAGATGGCTGGATGGCATCACTGACTCAGTGGACATGAATCTGCGTGAACTCTGGGAGTTGGTGATGGACAGGGAGACCTGGCCTGCTGCGATTCATGGGGTCGCAAAGAGTCAGACACGACTGAGCGACTGAACTGAACTGAACTTTTATACTTGCTGTTAGAATCAGTGAGCACATATCAATAGTTTCTTATTCTGTGTCAATACTGAATTAACTGTTTTCTTGTTTTACTCCATGTTTCAGGTGTAGATCTCTTTATAACCTGGAAGATCCTTGAGACAGGCATATGTATTTCTTCAGTTCTTTGTGTCACACAAGGCCAACATGATAACTGATACTAAGAAAGCAAGGGCACTGCTGCACAGGCTATTTTAGCTAAATGATCCCACAATGGCATTAGTTGTGAATGGCAAGAATAGTGTCTAGAAGTTCCATTACTGCATTCCGGGTCCAGTTCCTTTTTTTTCTGAATATGGTTATGGTTCAAAGAAGTTTCTAGAGAAAATCATATATTTGAAAGACTAGAAGCTCATGGCCAGTCACTCCACATAAGGTAGGCAATGCAAGGTATTATGTAGTTGACAATAAAAAAAAAGAAAGACCTGAAGAATGGCATGGTATCAACTGCCACATTGTTGGAGTAAACTTTTCCCAAATACCAGGTTGTTATGGCTTCTGGGCGCTTGTAGCCATTCAAAGGTAATAAAGAAGTTACACGGAAAGACAAAGAGATTAATCCACTAGTAGTAGGCCTGTTAGTTGCTCAGTCGTGTCCGACTCTTTGTGACCCCAGGGACTATAGCCCACCAGGCTCCTCTGTCCAAAGGATTCTCCAGGCAAGAATACTGGAGTGGATTGCCATTCCCTCCTCCAGGGGATTAATTCACTCACCAACAGTTTTAAGTCCAGGCAGGCTTGTGCCGGGGGAGCCTGCTGGGCTGCTGTCCATGGGGTCACACAGAGTTGGACACGACTGAAGCGACTTAGCAGCAGCAGCAGGCTTGTGCCTAAGAATTGAAGCGATATTTACATTTTTAACTGAGATGGATGAGCTTCAGAGATTAGAGAATCCTTGAAAATTGTGTGTAAAATTTTCTACCTATTTCCTATATGTGGAGGAGCAGATATATAATATTCATCACAAAAGAATTCACAACTCAAAAGGAGTTTATCATTCCCTGGTATAAAGATTTTATTTTGGCTAATACAACCACACGGCTTACCAAACCAGAGTTTTTCTTATGCGTTTCTCTAGATGACATTTTAAAAAGTTCATTTCTAATACTCTAATACAGTGGCTCTAATAGAGAGGCACTATTTATAGACCTGAAGCTGCGATGTCTTTGCTGATCTCTGGGAGCCTCATGTTTGTATATTAAAAGAGGCTCACTGAATAATCTTGGTTACAAAGTAGCAGAGCACACCTTCTTTTAGTTTTCTAAGTATCAGGGAGTATATAAATGCTGAAAGAAAAACCACTATTGCTATTGCTGTTAATTAACCTCAAACTGTAGTTGCCAAGCTGATATAAACTATCATTCTCAATCAACATAGCCATTTTCTCCAGCAATCATTGGATGGCATTTCACCCATACAATGCAAGTCTCCTGAAGTTCTTAGGTGAGCCAAAGACTTACAAGTCAATGGGTACTGTAATCCTTTCGGTATTTTTTAGAGATGAGGGAATCATTAGATCTACAGTTCCAAGGTTTAAAACAATGTGGTATCATCAACAAATGTATGTATACTTATGGCTGATTCACATTGTCTAATGACAAAAACCAACATGATACTGTAAAGCAATTATCTTCCAATTAAAAATAAATTTTAAAAAGTATATGGATACAGTGAAAAATGTTTCTCTCAGTTCATTTCAGTTGCTCAGTAGTGTCCGACTCTTTCCAACCCCAGGAGTCGCAGCACACCAGGCCTCCCTGTCCATCACCAACTTCCAGAGTTCACCCAGACTCATGTCCATTGAGTCAGTGATGCCATCCAGCCATCTCATCCTCGGTCGTCCCCTTCTCCTCCTGCTCTCAATCCCTCTCAGCAACACTTTGCATGAGGTGGCCAAAGTACTGGAGTTTTAGCTTTAGCATCAGTCCTTCCAAAGAACACTCAGGGCTGATCTCCTTTAGGATGGACTGGTTGGATCTCCTTGCAGTCCAAGGGACTCTCAAGAGTCTTCTCCAACACCACAGTTCAAAAGCATCAATTCTTCGGTGCTCAGCTTTCTTCAGTCCAACTCTCACATCCATACATGACCACTGGAAAAACCATAGCCTTGACTAGATGGACTTTTGTTGGCAAAGTAAAGTCTCTGCTTTTGATTACGCTGTCTAGGTTGGTCATAACATTCCTTCCAAGGAGTAAGCATCTTTTAATTTCATGGCTGCAATATAGTCTGACACTCTTCCCACTGTTTCCCCATCTATTTGCCATGAAGTGATGGGACCAGATGCCACGATCTTCATTTTCTGAATGTTGAGCTTTACACCAGCTTTCTCATTCTCCTTTCCCACTTTCATGCTCCCTAAGGATGATATTTATAGCCTGGGTCTTCTGCTTTCATCTTTGCTTCTTGTGATTTACATTGGGACTTACAGTAAATATATTTTTATGCTGTAAAACATCAAAAACTAAATGTATTGACAAGAGAAAATGTAAAATAACTTGACTTCAAGGAAGTTGCATTTTGTATATTATTATCTAGGAAGAAAAATATTCCAGAATTAGGTGAATTTTTGTGGCTCTGCTGAAAACAGATGGGGCTTCCCGGGTAGCTCAATGGTAAAGAATCTGGCTGCTAATGTAAGAGACATGGGTTTGATTCCTGAATCAGGAAGATTCCCTGGAGAATGAAATGGCAACCTACTCCTGTATTCCTGCCTGGAGAACCCCAAGGAGCCTGGTGGGCTACAGTCCAGGGGGTTGCCAAGAGTTGGATATGACTTAGTGACGGAATAGTAAAAACAGGTAGTATTCAAACATAAGATTCTCATCACCCCTCCCTCCCCACTAATCACATACTTGTGATGACTTAATTCCATATTCTTCAACCAACAATCTTTATGCCAGGAACACATAAAGACAAGCCAATGGCTGGGAATATACATATACTCTATGACAGTAGACTGCTGTACACATATTAATCAGTGCCTCTGGAAACAGTTACCTCTTCACTCAGGCACAGAGTACATTCCAGGGTAACATCAGAGGAAACATGGTACAGTGGAGAGTGTACAGACTTTGAATTAGACAATCGTTCACTTATTCCTTTCTTACATATTCCTCCTGGGCCCATTTGGTGCTAGAGAATAAAACAGGAAACACAGGAACACAGTTTTGCTGCCTAGAATATAATAGCTTCCATTCAGAGGATGCGACTTGTGAACAAAGGTCTGGTTTTTCCAGCAGTCATGTATGGATGTGAGAGTTGGACCATGAAGAAGGCTGAGTGCCGAAAAATTGATACTTTCGAACTGTGGTGCTGGAGAAGACTCTTGAGAGTCCCTTGGACTGCAAGATCAAACCAGTCAATCCTAAAGGCAATCAACCCTGAATGTCCATTGGAAGAACTGACACTAAAGCTGAAGTTCCAATACTTTAGCCACCTGATGTGAATGAAGAATTGTCTCATTGGAAAAGACTCGGAAGCTGGGAAAAACTGAGGGCAAGAGTAAAAGGGGTGATAGGATAAGATGGTTGGATGACATCACTGACTCAATGGACTTGAGTTTGAGCAAACTCAGGGAGATAGTGATGGACAGAGAAGCCTGGCGTGCTGCAGTTCATGGCATTGCAAAGAGTCGGACATGACTTAGCGACTGAACAATAACTTATGAATCAAGTATTTACTTTGTTGTTATCAGTCTCTAAGTCATGTCCAACTCTTTGTGACCCCATGGACTGCAGCACGCCAGGCTTTCCTGTCTTTCACTATATCACCAGGCTCTTCTGTCCATGGGATTTCCCAGGCAAGGATACTGGAATGGGTTGCCATTTCCTCCTCCTGGGGATCTTCCTGACCTAGGGACTGAACCTGAGTCTCTTGCATCTCCTGCATTGGCAGGCAGATTCTTTACCACTAGGGCCACTTGGGAAGCCCTTTATTATTAGATAGTTACTTAATTTTGAAGGGATAGATACACCATGACTGTGAAACTGTGGTAGATCAGAGAACATGTTTCACATTTTTTTTTTCCAATTTTTAAAAAATATTTATTTTTAATTGAAGAATAATTACTTTACAATGTTATGTTGGTTTCTGCTGTACAACAACATGAATCAGCCATAAGTATACACATATCCAGGCAATGGCGCCCCACTCCAGTACTCTTGCCTGGCAAATCCCATGGACGGAGGAGCCTGGTAGGCTGCAGTCCATGGGGCCAAGAAGAGTTGGACACGACTTCACTTTCACTTTTCACTTTCGTGTATTGGAGAAGGAAATGGCAACCCACTCCAGTGTTCTTGCCTGGGAAGTGCCATGGACAGAGGAGCCTACTGGGCTACAGTTCATGGGGTCACAAAAGAGTTGGACATGATTTAGCAACTAAACAACAAGTATATATATTTCAATGCTACTGTCTCAATTAGTCCTACCCTCTCCTTCCCCTGCTGTGTCCATAAGTCCTTCCTCTAGTCTCCATTTCTATTGTTGTTGTTCATCTCTATTCCTGACCTGCAAATAGGTTCATCAGTACCATTTTTCTAGACTCCACTTAAAAAACAAAGGGCGCAACAGCTCTTCGTGATGGTTTCCTGAAAGTGTTTATAGTCTAGTGATTATTTTCTTCCACTAAACTGCATCTAACTTCAGATGCCCTATGCATAGCAAGAGAAATGAGAAAACATTGAAGGTTTTGAACAGGTCAAAACTTCAACTTAGGAATGTGTGAAGCTGGGGCTAGAACCAAATTCAGAGGAGTTGAGCAAGAGAAGTTTCATTTATGAAGTTTTTCCTGGGAAGAACTATAACTCTCTGTTAAGAGAATGTTTTTACTTCTGCATCAAAATTACTGCAGGGCTGAACAGTAACTGAAGACCTAGCACGGTGGCCATCTATCTTCTTTGGGACTTAAATGCCTCTTCCCCCGACTCTCTCTTGAATTCCAGGTTTGGAAAGATTATATCTGCCATGCATTGGAGAGTGTAGGCACACAGAAAACCTTGCATAAGTGCTTGCTATTATTACAACTGCTACTCTATTGGGGGCACCAGTGGTAGAGAACCTGCCTTCCAAAGCCAATGCAGGAGACTTAAGAGATGTGGGTTTGATCTCTGGGTTGGGAAGTCCCCTGAAGAAGGATATAGCAACCCACTTCAGTTCTCTTGCCTGGAAAATCCCATGGAAAAAGAAGCCTGGCATGCTACAGTCCATAGGGTTGCAAAGGGTTAGACATGCCCGAAGGGACTTAGCATGCACACACACTACTATATTTGGCTTATTAAAGAATTTCTCCATTATTTGGCAAAAGAATATTTAATATCACAAATAATTCTCATGAGGATACAGAAACACTACCACATGGTATTAATATAATTTTTCCCCCCAAAGAACAAAGAAACTCAAGGTCCTAATGATTTGTGGCAGCTTTATCATAGCAAACAAATGAAAGCCTTTGGAAATACTGGAGCAGTGGAACACCCAGAGGCCCTGTCTGTATGTTTATTGGTCCAGGGAACTCAAGTTCAGAACCACTGGGTTTACTTTAATGGTTCCTTTCCTTTCTGAAAAGGCATTTTAAATAGTCTCATATGACCTAGGAGTTAAAGTTGTTGTTGTTTAGTCACTAAGTTGTGTCCAACACTTTGTGACCCCACCAAACTAAAGCACACCAGACTTCCCTGTCCTTTGCTGCCTCCCAGAATTTGCTCAAATTCATGTCCATTGACTCAGTGATGCCGTCCAACCATCTCATCCTCTGTCACTCCCTCTTCCTTTTGCCATCCATCTTTCCTAGCATTAGGTTCTTTTTGAATGAGTCAGCTCTTTGCATCAGGTGACCAAAGCATTGAAGCTTCAGCTTCAGGCCTTCCAATGAATATTCAGGGTTGATTTTCTTTAGGATTGACTAGTTTGAGCTCCTGGCAGTCCAAAGGACTAACAAGATGTCATCATTTGATCATTATAGTTGACTCAATAATATAAAATGATGAATGAATGCTCCCTATAATGGATATTTTTTGGAGTCTTATTCATAGATCTCCCCACCATGTCTACAGGGCTGAGCCCCAAGCATTTGGTTTGAATGAACTGAATCTATATCCCTGATCTTGACTGGCTGGAATGTGACTGAACAGACACCACATTCTTCTGCCTACAATTTAGGATTTTAACTATGATACAGAGACTGCAAACAAAGATCAGATGAACACAGAGCTCTTAAAGAAAGGTCCACTATCCTGCTTTGAAGTCCCCAGAGCCCTGCCTGAATCCTTGCAACAAATTTCCCATTTTGGTTTAAAGTAGCTCAAATTGGCTTCTGTTACTCACAAACAATAAGTCCTTAACCAATATGCAATTCAAATGCTAATTTGTTAGAAACCTCAGACTATCTATGATAAATAACAGAAACTATCAGATTCATCAGAGTCTCTACGGAAAATCTGAAACAAATTTATAAGTACCAGCATTCTTTTTCAGGGCCCCAGGGCATAAGAACAGATGCTGTGTTTAGACTGGTGATCACACTCAGATTAATCCAGTTTGTGGAACTGGGCATCATGTCTCCTCCTTAATATGTTTGCATCAGCACATTGACACAAGCCTAAGAAGGCTCCGGGTTTGTAGTGGATGAGGGGAGGGGGAATCCAAACCCTTTCTCCAACATAAGTGTGTGTATGCAAACACTTGTGTGTGCATGCACATATGTCTGTGCACGCACGCACACACACACATGAAAGATAGGGAGGCATTTTTCTTAAGTCATTTCTCAAAGAGAGAAGTCAGATCCTATGGGGGTGGTTCAGGGGAAAGGGAGAAGGTGTCTGAACCAGTCAACAGTGAATATTGTACAGTCTCAGGGAGGTGGCAGTTGAATGAAAGACAGTCTTGTAGCAAAGCAGTCAACATCCCAGCGGCATGGTTTCCCAGAGGAGAAACAGCGGTGGACAGGCTCACAAAGCCATACAATACTTCAGAGTCCAAGCTGACCCACATTGCTATGGATCCCAGATTCCCAGATCCTCAGAAGAGAAGGGTCTTTCCTGCTTTCTCCCCCTCCATTTTCCCCTGCCTCTGCATCCCACCAGTACTTTGGCATGGTAAGTGTGCAGCAAACCGCACTGATATGTGCACTTGGGCTGCTCCCTGGAGCTGCTGGAACAGAGGTGAATCCCAGTGCAACCTGGGTGGAGATGACTCAGCCACAGGGGACAGCGTTGAATGAGGGTCAAAACAGGAATGAAGCGGAGCAGAGCTCCCTGACCACGCCTTGGCACAACTTAGGTGGAGAGAAACAGTTAACTGGGCAACTGGGGATGCAACCTTGTATCCCGAGGGGGTCTGGCAGCATCAAGGCACCACTGTCCACACTCTCAGTGGACAGCCAGCTCTGTTGGGGCAATAGCAGGAGGAATTTTGTCAGGGATGGCAATCAGCCATGCACGTGAATCCACACAGCTTCCCATGCTATGCAAAGCATGGAGACACACAAAACTCACTGCAATTGTCTGTGGATTCGCCATAGGGTAGACATTATCTTGCACATAAGAAGCAGCATAAGGATCCCACTGAGATCTGTTTTGAGAAACTTAAAGTGGTAGCATGAATCCTCATGAGGGTAAGTTCCTTCTAGAAGGCCAGAGAGGGGGCTCATGCTTGTAGCCACTGAAATGGAGATGTTAGGAGCTCAGAAAGCCTTCTTTCCCAAAAGTAAACTAATTTTAGAAACTAACACCTGCTCTAGGGACAACTCATCTTTCACTAGCCACGCTGGTCATTTTAATAGACAAAAAATAATTATCTGAAGTTTTGTCTTGGCAAATGAATAAAGTCTGAATAGAGAAGCTAATTAGGTAGCTTGTCTTCAGCCTATTCTTAGCCAGGTCATTTCCTCATTTCAAATTCTTATGGGGGACTCCTACAAGTCATTTGGTCCTCATGGCTCTGTTTTTCAAAAAAAGAGGAGGGGAAAAAGTTTGCTCTAGCAATTAAGCTTTGTGGAACTAACAGACACCTTCTGTGTAACAAGAAGACAGACATTAAGTGCCCTGGGAAGTTTATAGGCAGCCTGGGAATAGCTCACCCATTGTTTCTACATCACCCAGATTTATAATTGCAGTTTCCATCATAGGCATTGACACAATGAAGTTATGAAGTGCTTCCCAGTCTCTTCTCTTCATTCAGTTTTTCTTCATTTTGAAAAGAAGATTGATTTTATAGTATACTGACTAGTGGGAAACTAATATTCTATATTAAATTAACTTCTGTTTGTTTTTCTAGTTAATAACTGCATTCAATTCTATTTACTTTCTGCTCCTTTCTCTTAGCACAGGAACTAAGGTGTAATTCAGGAGCTCTGATTTTTAAATGCCAGCCACATATGAATTTTAATACTGTTGGTTTTACACAAGCTCCAGATCCAATTAACTGTGGTCTCAAAAGTATTTTTAAAATCTCAAAGCTAAGATTATTGTCTAGGAATGGGGCAGCCATTAAATATTCAGAATTTTGAATTCTTCCCATAAACACATCTGCTTATTATATATATCATGTATAATAAGCAGATTAATATATATGTATATGTATATATATCATGGTAGGCCCTGGGGTACACAGATAGACCATGAATCCCTTCACCCACACCATATCTAAAGATGCACAGGATAATACTATGCGTGGAAGGTGGAGTATACAGTATACACTAAAACAGAAGGGAAAGTGAATAAAATCCTGATAGTAAGGATGAGGGCAGGGGGAAGGAGTGTTCAGGTGCTGACAACTCCCCAATGATGTTAGGGTATCTCATATTCTAATACAGAACCACAACTGGGATTGATGGCAGATTTTAAGTTAACTTTTTTCAGTATGAAAATATCCTTTACTTACGGAGTGGGGAGAGAGTGAGAAATTTTTTGTTTTTCAATTGAGTAATGGTTGATTCGCAATATTACATTTAGTTTCAGGTGTACAACATGATTCAAAGCTTATATTGACTATACTCCACTTATAGCTAATGTAAAATATTGGCTATATTGCCTTTGCTGCACAATATATCCTTGAAGCTTATTTAATTCTATACATAGTAGTTTGTACCTTTTAATTCCCTACCCCATGATGAGTCTCCCTCTTCCTCATCCCACTGGTAACCATTAGTTTTTTCTCTATATCTGTGAGTCTATTTTTTCCTATATTCACTACTTTGTTTCACTTTTTATTGGATTCACATGTAGATCTTTTCTGGTCTTTCCCATCTTTTCATCAACAGTTGTTTGTAAATAGTTGTAATTCTGGTGTGCCCGTGAGGGCAGGTGAGCTCAGAGTGTTTCTATTCTGCCATCTTGGGAACTCCCTCAGTTAACATTTAAAGTTTAGGATTAAGTGCCTTCCTAAGCAACACCAGTTGTTTTATTGGCAAAATCAGCAGCTCATAGACTGGGCTAACTGGAAATGTTTTGTAGAAACAGAGCCGTCATAATATCCAATTAGAGACACATTTGATGAATATTTAATATGCATCCATTATCAGGATCCAGTTTCTGCTCTCAATGAGTATACAGTATCGTTTGGGAATTTTAAATACACACACTAGGCTTTCCTGGTGGCTCAGTGGTAAAGAATCTGCCTGCCAATGCAGAGGACACCGGTTTGATCTCTGGACTGGGAAGATCCCACATGCCTCGGAGCAGCGAAGCCCGTGTGCCACAACTAGTGAGTCTGCGCTTTTGAGCCTGGGAGCCATGACTACGGAAGCCCACACACCCTAGAGCCGAGGCTCTGCAGAAGAGAAGCCGTTCGTTACAATGCGGAACCTGCACGCGCCTCTGGAGAGCAGCTAGCCTCCGCCTGCCGCAACTAGAGAAAAGCCTGCACAGCACTGAGGGCCTAGCAGAGCCAAAAATAAATAAAAATTTAAAAAATTAACTTTTTTCAGTATGAAAATATCCTTTACTTACGGAGTGGGGAGAGAGTGAGAAATTTTTTGTTTTTCAATTGAGTAATGGTTGATTCGCAATATTACATTTAGTTTCAGGTGTACAACATGATTCAAAGCTTATATTGACTATACTCCACTTATAGCTAATGTAAAATATTGGCTATATTGCCTTTGCTGCACAATATATCCTTGAAGCTTATTTAATTCTATACATAGTAGTTTGTACCTTTTAATTCCCTACCCCATGATGAGTCTCCCTCTTCCTCATCCCACTGGTAACCATTAGTTTTTTCTCTATATCTGTGAGTCTATTTTTTCCTATATTCACTACTTTGTTTCACTTTTTATTGGATTCACATGTAGATCTTTTCTGGTCTTTCCCATCTTTTCATCAACAGTTGTTTGTAAATAGTTGTAATTCTGGTGTGCCCGTGAGGGCAGGTGAGCTCAGAGTGTTTCTATTCTGCCATCTTGGGAACTCCCTCAGTTAACATTTAAAGTTTAGGATTAAGTGCCTTCCTAAGCAACACCAGTTGTTTTATTGGCAAAATCAGCAGCTCATAGACTGGGCTAACTGGAAATGTTTTATAGAAACAGAGCCGTCATAATATCCAATTAGAGACATATTTGATGAATATTTAATATGCATCCATTATCAGGATCCAGTTTCTGCTCTCAATGAGTATACAGTATCGTTTGGGAATTTTAAATACACACACTAGGCTTTCCTGGTGGCTCAGTGGTAAAGAATCTGCCTGCCAATGCAGAGGACACCGGTTTGATCTCTGGACTGGGAAGATCCCACATGCCTCGGAGCAGCGAAGCCCGTGTGCCACAACTAGTGAGTCTGCGCTTTTGAGCCTGGGAGCCATGACTACGGAAGCCCACACACCCTAGAGCCGAGGCTCTGCAGAAGAGAAGCCGTTCGTTACAATGCGGAACCTGCCGCGCCTCTGGAGAGCAGCTAGCCTCCGCTTGCCGCAACTAGAGAAAAGCCTGCACAGCACTGAGGGCCTAGCAGAGCCAAAAATAAATAAAAATTTAAAAACACATACACTTTAAAAATCCAGATTAAACCAAGCAACTGAAAATCTATTGTAGGTTTACAGTATCAGAAAGGCACCTCTAGACCAGAGCCTCTAAGTCTTCCGAAAGGAAAGTCCTGTTTGGCACCGAAAAGGACAAGGTATGAGACTTCAGTCGTCTCAGGGCCAAGATTTATAATTGGGTTGTTTTCTCGATTTCACACAAGCAGTGGCCTTGGGTTGACTGATCCGTCTTGGATCAGATCCCAGTCTACAAGATCGACCCCAGCAGCAGCACCAGCAGCACTCTGGGGTCTGTTGGCAATGCAGAATCTTGGGCCTCAGCACCCCCTACATCAGAATCTGTTTTCACAAAATCCCCAGGTGATTCCTATGCATACGAAGTTTGAGAAGCTTGGCTGTATGTTTTTTTAATCAATTCATATACTTAGATGCTCTCATATGTTCTTTTAAAAATGTCTCTTCTGCTCTGCCTTTACTGTCAATAAAATTAGCCCCTCCCTACAGTGTTTAAATTGAAGAAAGGAAGACAGTGGCAGATTTTAACAGATTTTCCACCTCTTTTTTCCAGAGTATTTCAACCACATGCATATACCAGCTGTTTACCTCTGTGAGTGGACAGCATAATAGATGCACCTAGTGATTAATCAAGTTGACCTAATTAAATGCCTGATTACATATACAGGTTAAAACAGTTGGTTATTTCACAAAAGCAATGAAAAATGTCCTATGTCACACGAAACTGCATATTCTTTTATTAATACGGCCTCAAAACACAATAATGGTTCTAATTAATACATTTGTAGAATAGTTCTGGATTTCCAAATTTGTTCTTTAAAATAATGAAATCTCCTCTAGAGAGAAATGGCACTCTTGTCTAACTCAAAATGTTTTGTTTTGTTTTGTTTTTGGTTACCAGACATATGGACTCTTCAAACTTTAAGAAATTAGTCACCAGTCAACTGTATGCATATGCATGGGGCCTTGATAGAAGACTGATGAAGAAGTGGGAAAAAATGAGTTTTTAGAGCATGGCCTTTTTCTTATTCGTAACTGTATTCTGAACTATCTCAGTTTACAGTTGAAAACTCTCAACTGCTCCCAGAATATAGGTTGAAAACGTGTATCATTCCTTCACTGTTGGCAGCACAGAAAAACAAACAGCATTCCACAAATGACAGGTATTTAGACACGAAGGAGGAGTGGATCTGTCCCAATTAAGTGGTGGGGCACTGCAGCCCTTATTGAGGGAAAACCAAAGCCAAAATAATCTCAGCACACAGATCAAAAGAAGAAATATTCTCTTTATTTTTTTTACAGTTCTTCTCCTTGTCCCCTTCCTTCTGGAAACACCATTCTTTGGTCTTTGAAGGAAGAAATTAGGAAAAATAGCCAGCCTGCAGCAGAGGAAACAGCAGAGACTTTGAAGCCAAGCAAATCTGAGCTTGGATGTCATTGCCTTAAGTTTGCTTTCAATCCAAACGGCACAGATGAGAGGAAGAACAGCTGCACAGAGGATGGGGGAGGGAGTCCTGGAAACAAGTGCTATAAAATACAGAGGAAAGGTACCTTACCGTGGCATTGTTTGCTTTCTTCAATATTGCTGAAAGCATCTAAAAAAACTATATTAATTCTTAGAGTTTTATTCCTAAACACAAACATATCCATCACATGCCTCATTGTAAAAGAGTTGTTGTTGTTCAGTCTCTAAGTCGTGTCTAACTCTTTGCAGTCCCAGGGACTGTAGCATGCCAGACTCCCTGGTCCTTCACTTTCTGGAGTTTGCTCAAACTCATATCCATTGAATCAATGATATTATCTAACCATCTCATCCTCTGCCTCCCTCTTCTCCTTTTGCCTTCAGTCTTTCCCAGTGTCAGGGTCTTTTTCAATAAGTTGGCTCTTTGCATCAGGTGGCCAAAGTATTGGAGTTTCAGCTTCAGCAACAGTCCTTCCAATGAATATTCAGGGTTGATTTCCTTTAGGATGGACTGGTTGGATTTCCTTGCAGTCCAAGGGACTCTCAAGAGTCTTCTCCAACACTACAATTAAAAAGCATTAAATCTTCAGTGCTTAGCCCTCTTTATGGTCCAACTCTCACATTCATACATGACTACTGGGAAAACTATAGCTTTGAGTACATGGACCTTTGTCTGCAAAGTGATGTCTCTGCTTTCTAAGCAAGTAAAACCCTTCAAAAGAATGAAAGTGAAATTCTGCCAGCCTTCTACTCCTAAGAGATAACAACTGTTAGCCATATGCTGTTCTAATAAATTATTGATACTTTATAACTTTAAAATTATGTAGTATTTAATATAAACAAAATATTAATAATCACTGTATAGGCTGAATAATGTCCCCCCCAAAGATATCCATAGATCATCAGGTACTCTATCTATCAGATCTAGTTCCTTAAATCTATTTCTCACTTCCACTGTATAATCATAAGGGATTTGATTTAGGTCACACCTGAATGGTCTAGTGGTTTTCCCTGCTGCTACTAAGTCATTTCAGTCGTGTCCGACTCTGTGTGACCCCATAGACGGCAGCCCGCCAGGCTCCCCCATCCCTGGGATTCTCCAGGCAAGAACACTGGAGTGGGTTGCCATTACCTTCTCCAATGCATGTAAGTGAAAAGTGAAAGTGAAGTCACTCAGTCGTGTTCTGCTCTTAGCGACCCCATGGACTGCAGCCCACCAGGCTCCTCCGCCCATGGGATTTTCTAGGCAAGAGTACTGGAGTGGGTTGCCATTGCCTTCTCCGAGTGGTTTTCCCTACTTTCTTCAATTTGAGTCTGAATTTGGCAATAAGGAGCTCATGATCTGAGCCACAGACAGCTCCCAGTCTTCTTTTTGCTGACTGTATAGAGCCTCTCCATCTTTGGCTGTAAAGAATATAATCTGCCTCATTTTGGTGTTGACCATCTGGTGATGTCCATGTGTAGAGTCTTCTCTTGTGTTGTTGGAAGAGGGTGTTTGCTATGACCAATGTGTTCTCTTGGCAGAACTCTATTAGCCTTTGCCCTGCTTCATTCCGTATTCCAAGGCCAAATTTGCTTGTTACTCCAGGTGTTTCTTGACTTCCTACTTTTGCGTTCCAGTCCCCTATAATGGAAAGGACATCTTTTTGAGTGTTAGTTCTAAAAAGTCTTGTAGGTCTTCATAGAAACATTCAACTTCAGCTTCTTCAGCATTACTGGTTGAGGCATAGACTTGGATTACTGTGATATTGAATGGTTTGCCTTGGAAACGAACAGAGATCATTCTGTCGTTTTTGAGATTGCATCCAAGTACTGCATTTCGGACTCTTTTGTTGACCATGATAGCTACTCCATTTCTTCTAAGTGATTCCTGCCCACAGTAGTAGAAATAATGGTCATCTGAGTTAAATTCACCCATTCCAGTCCACTGGATGAACTATGGATGGAGGTTTGTTACACTGTACAGGAGACAGGAATAAAGACCATCCCCATGGGAAAGAAATGCAAAAAAGCAAAATGGCTATCTGGGGAGGCCTTACAAATAGCTGTGAAAAGAAGAGAAGTGAAAAGCAAAGGATAAAAGGAAAGATGTACCCATTTGAATACAGAGTTCCAAAGAATAGCAAGGAGAGATAAGAAAGCCTTCCTCAGAGATCCATGTAAAGAATAGAAGAAAACAACAGAATGGGAAAGACTAGAGATCTCTTCAAGAAAATTAGAGATACCAAGGGAACATTTCATGCAAAGATGGGCTCGATAAAGGACAGAAATGCTATGGACCTAACAGAAGCAGAAGATATTAAGAAGAGATGGCAAGAATACACAGAAGAACTGTACAAAAAAGATCCTCATGACCAAGATAATCACGATGGTGTAATCACTCACCTAGAGCCAGACATCCAGGAATGTGAAGTCAAGTGGGCCTTAGAAAGTATCACTATGAACAAAGCTGGTGGAAGTGATGGGATTACAGTGGAGCTATTTCAAATCCTGGAAGATGATGCTGTGAAAGTGCTGCATTCAATATGTCAGCAAATTTGGAAAACTCAGCAGTGGCCACAGGACTGGAAAAGGTCAGTTTGCATTCCAATCCCAAAGAAAGGCAATGCCAAAGAATGCTCAAACTACCACAATTGCACTCATCTCAAAATTCTCCAAGCCAGGCTTCAGCAATACGTGAACCATGAACTTCCAGATGTTCAAGCTGGTTTTAGAAAAGGCAGAGTAATCAGAGATCAAATTGCCAACATCTGCTGGATCATGGAAAAATCAAGAGAGTTCCAGAAAAACATCTATT
>SJYC01036884.1:0-19882 GCA_006408675.1 Madoqua kirkii | reverse complement strand
CACCTCCCCCCAAACACCATCCCTCCGGGTCATCCCAGTGCACCAGCCCCAAGCATCCTGCACCCTGCATTGAACCTAGACTGGCGCTTCGTTTCTTATATGTTATTATACATGTTTCAATGCCATTCTCCCAAATCATCCCACCCTCTCCCTCTCTCACAGAGTCCAAAAGACTGTTCTATACATCTTTCTCTTTTGCGGTCTTGCATACAGATTGAAGTAAGCCAGAAAGAAAAACACCAATGCAGTATACTAACACATATATATGGAATTTAGAAAGATGGTAACGATAACCCTGTATGTGAGACAGCACAGAATTCTTAACGTTTGAAAACCAGATAAGTCTGTGTGCACTGACTCCCTCAGCTCCACGGGGACCATGGGTTAGGTACTGGCTGTGGTAACGGGTGCTGCACATCTCAGAAAATGCCCCTAGACGAATTTTATCAAGCTGGCAAGTCAGAAAATTTCCTCTGGCCATAGTCTCTTCTCCACATCTTTATCTGGGCTGATCCCTTTTCCCAAGTACAGATCTCCCGGTTTTAGGAGATGTGGATTATTTGAACAGAAACAGATGAGGGTGAAATGCAATTCAAACAACTGTCATCTTGTTTAACTTTAGACAAAGCAAAGTGAAGTGAAGTGAAGTGAGAGTCGCTCAGTTGTGTCCAATTCAAGTCAGAAAATTTCCTCTGGCCATAGTCTCTTCTCTACATCTTTATCTGGGCTGATCCCTTTTCCCAAGTACAGATCTCCCGGTTTTAGGAGATGTGGATTATTTGAACAGAAACAGATGAGGGTGAAATGCAATTCAAACAACTGTCATCTTGTTTAACTTTAGACAAAGCAAAGTGAAGTGAAGTGAAGTGAGAGTCGCTCAGTTGTGTCCAATTCTTTGCGACCCCATGGACTATACAGTCCATGGAATTCTCTAGGCCAGAACACTGGAGTGGGCAGCCTTTCGCTTCAGGGGATCTTCCCACCCCGGGGATCAAACCCAGGTCTCCCACATTGCAGGCGGATTCTTTACCAGTTGAGCCACAAAGGGAAGTAAAAAAGGAGTCGAGCTGCCAATATTTCTTTTGGCAGGGGTTTCTTTGTTTCACTGTTTGGGGCAAGCTGAATTAAGAATCTTGATCAAGACAATGGGCCAGGCTCTAAATCTAATCAAAATAAATCTTTTCCAAGCATTTACTATTTACGAAGCACTAGGAGAGCCATCTGAAGTAGCTGAAGACATGGGCTTACATGTAAGGTACCCAGAGTTGACAAAAAAAAGCTGTAGGAAGAGACAGACAATATTTATGAGCTTATCTTTTGGTCATGATAGAGATGAACTCAAAACTAGAGGCTGAAGGGTACAGGCGTTTCAGATTGGAGGACAATGTGAAGGACAGAATCCTGATAGATAGGATGGGGGTAAATGGAGTGTGGCCAAGTGATTGTCAGACCCTCTGATTTGAACTGAGACTTGTTTCAATGTGAAAAAAGGAGAATGGGAAAATGGAAAGACTATAGAGGGCCAAGCTGTAGAGTGCCTTGGACACAAGACAGATGAGTTTGGACATGATTCTTGGAATGTCAAGGCCTACTGAAGGGCCCTCGATCAGCAGAGCAACATCAGAGAATGGTACTTTAGGAAGATTAATTTGGTACTGATGTGCAGATCAGATCAGAGTGGGTAAAACTGGTGGCAGAGAGGCAAGTGATGAGCTTATTATGACCATGATATAATGAAGGTTGCACAAGAGAAATGAAACTGAAGGAGACTGAGGGGGAAAAAAGGGAGTGATGAGACATGGGGAGCAGCTGAACTAGGGGAGAAAGAAAAACAGAGGTTTTGACTCGGAGTGGTGGGAGTTCTCTCAATTGAATGAAAATTGGGAACAGAGGTGGGGAAGACTGGGGAAAAGGATGAACTATTTCAAAGAAGTTGGCATCCACTTAGAAATGTCCTGCAGACAATTGGACATATGGGACTGAATTAGGGTCAGAAGCCAGGGCGTGAGACTCCTCAGAACACCAGCAATACTAAAGCTGTGAAATGGACCGGCATCTTTGGGACAGAGAACACAAAGCTCATAGAGACAGGGAGAGCCCTGAGTGATACCCTCTGTGCTGGGGTGGAGGTGGGGGGAGGCACTGGGGAAGGATCTAGGCAGGGAGACAAAGAAGTGCTCAGAGAGGCAAGCAACATGTTTGGAAAATGTAACAGACTTCTAGGAAATAGAACTGAAAGGAAGGAGTGGTTTTGGTGATTTTATAATTATATCTCTGCACTATGTACCTTGAACTTCAGAAATAGCTGCTTTAACGTTTGAATTAGGGACTTTGTGCTCAATTACAACCCTACCCTGGATTTTCATCACGTTAATCATTTCCTTCCTGACTTCCTTCTCGAGTGGAGCAATGTCTGCTTTGTGAAGCTAATTTAACTTTAGGGATCAATGTCAGTTGATCTTTTTTTTTTTTCCAATGGCACAATAAGAAGGTACCAGGTCATACTGTAAACAAATATTTGCCAAGCAACCTCCTAAGGGAAAAACCTCACATTAGAGTCTGAACAAACATCGTATTCACTTATATTCTCTATTAGAATTAAAAAGGTAAGCATTACAAATGTTTAAGTAAATCAAATGCAGGCTGGGGTAAAATAAAAGCCTTAAATCTAACATATGGAATTAATGGTGCCACGTTGATTGTTTTTATAAGCACAAGAGCCTTTAAAAGCTGAGCACTTCAGCTATGCCCATTAGGTTACATGGTCCCCTCAAACTTTGTTGTATGACAGCTGGTCCCCTTACTGCCTTAGAGGATAAGGAGAAATACCATGTGTGCCATTTGCTTTGTCTCAGTGTTTCTAAAAGGTTCCCATTCCACTTGGCCTCTCTTTTAGTGGTAATATTCTTCAAGGTTCTCAAATATTGAAGGTCTGGTGTAAACAGATTTTCTTTCAACTTTTAAACAAGTCAGATCCATTACTCAAAATGGAAGGGAATATAGAATTAAGACTTGGACATTGGCATTACTCTTATAAAGTTTTTAAAGGATCGTGTTGCCTAGACAACTGAGTTTTTGACACAAAGTGTATGTATTGTGGCTAAAGACTAGGATAAAACCAGTTTCAGGACTCTGAGAGTGTCAGATGTATACTAAAGGCAGAGACTCAGGGTAACAATTTTTAATGGCAGGGCTGATATTTTACCTTAACAAAAACCCCATATCAAGGATCAATAGCCTCTAGCACATGTGGAAAAAATGAAAAATTTCAAACATATTCGAATTTTACACATGCTGCTAGTGGTGCAGGAGAGCCTGGCACTAAAATGTACTTTTTAAGTGGAGGTTTTACAAATGTTCGCTGCCGTGACTGTTTATATGATCTTTGCCAGGTAGTCTGACCTACTTATTAGATCAATTTGGTCAGTAGTTCACAAGCACTCATCTATAGATAAAATGTGTCAGAATCACTCAGCAATTATCCTCAAAAATGGATTCCTGGGCCCAGTTTCCAAATACTCTGATTCAGTCTATTTGGGGAATGTCTAGTGTGTTTGTATTCAGTGTTTACCTTTGTTAGAGCTGCCAGTGATTCTGATCAGTAGCTTTGAGGTAACTCAGTTCTTTCTAGATGTTTTATTCTATGAATGGGAGATGCTGTGAGGTAAACTAGGCTATGACCCAAGGTGAGCTTACATTCTCCATCTGCTAAGTATAAGCATTAAGGCACTGAATCTCTGCTAAATGAGGGAATGATAGTCATTCTCTGGTGGGTTATTTATGACCTTGTAAATCTTGGCCTTGAACTATTGCAAGTGTACAGATCACAGGGGGGAATATTATCATCCTTACCTATGATGCCTTTACTTCAGGAGCATTTGGAGTATTTGATGTTTTCTTTTTTCTTAACATGTGTTGGAAGAAGAGACACACCCAAGATATGTAAGTCAAGACAGAAACCAGGTTTCCTGCTCCCTAGTCTATTTCTTATGAAATACATAATCACAGGATAGAATTGTCTCCCATGTTGCGCTATTAGATCATTTTAATATTTTTTAAAGATTTTCTGATGTGGACCATTTTAAAAGTCTTTATTGAATTTGTTACAATGTTGCTGCTGTTTTATGTTTTGGTTTTTTGGAAGGAAGCATGTGGGATCTTAGCTCCCCGATCAGGAATCTAACCTGCACCCTCTGCCTTGGAAGGCAAAGTCCCAACAACTGGCCCACCAGGAAAGTCCCCAGATCATTTTAATATTAAAAGGGAGAAAGCGATGGTTACCCTCACAAAACAACACTGCCAGCACCTCCTCCCGAACTCCTAAAAAGCAGCGAAGAACACAGACAACATCCCAAAGAACATCCCTGTAACACAAAACTATCACATTTCAAAAATAAGCACATATACATTCTCCAAAACTTCCTATTTTCATTCAACAATACATCATGCACATTTTCCTCTGCCAATAATGCATTCTTTATAGAAGCTTCATGATATTTCACAGATAGACAGATAATATGATGGTTTTTTCAATAATTCCCTCATTGATAGACCTTGTCTTCGGGTTTTTAAAAAACTCCCTATGCACAGCACTGCCAAAAACACCGTAACATGCTAGTTCTTTTGGCAGGTATTTTTCTAATGAATGGGATTAAAACGCAGGACACTCTGGTCCTTTCCCAAGTCCTCTGCCTGCCTTTTTTCTGTGGAAATACTTTAGTCAAAGAATAAATTTAATCCAAGAAGTGAAAAAAATTGCAGAGGCAAAGGGAACAAACAGGACAAAATGGCAGTAGTATTTGAGTCAGTAAGCGAAGTCAAGGACCTTCAATTCCTTCTCAAGGGCTATAGATAATATTTTGAGCCATATCCTGGAGGGCTGGCTTACAGATACTGAAACCAGGTGGAGGAAGTTAACTATTTGATGACCAGACTGCCGCCATGACATAAGCGGTCACAATTCCAAGAACTGGCCTCAAGGAAACGGGAACAAAGCCAGGTCTGGAACTGAAGATTAACTGTACTTAAAACAATCAAGATGACGCCGGTCAGACCAATTTCAAGACGACTGTCAGAGCTGACTGTGCTATTTCTTTGTGTAGCTCTCTCTCATCCTATAAAAGCTCTTGCCCATTGGTTGGAGGGATGTGGGGGGAGCCCACCCTCCCCCTCTCTCCCCCATCCCAAGCTCCTGGTTCCTGGCATCTCCAAAATAAAGCAAACCTTCCTTTCCTCTTTATCAGCTTTTGAGAAGCGAGCAGCCAGGCTCCCACTTTCGGGTGGTGCTGTGCTGGGTACAAAGACCTTAACTCTTACTAAAATCTGTTGGATTATTTTCTGAGGAACATGCAAAACTTCACATTTCCACTTCCACTGTACAAGAGCTCCTGCTCCGTCCACAGCTTTACCAGCGCTGAGCACTTGCAATCTTTTGTTGCTGTTCATTCACTCAGGCGTGTCTGACTCTTAGCGACCCCATGGACTGCAGTACCCCAGGCTTCCTTGTCCTTCACTATCTCCTGGAGTTGCTCAAAATCACATCCATTAAGCCCCAAATTTTGCTATTCTTATATATGTGAAATGCCATTTTATTGCTTTCCTCTGCATTTCCCTGAGATTGAAATGCAGCTTTTCCTGTATATTGGCTCTTTGCATGTCCTCTTCTGTGAATGGCAATTAGGATAAAACAAAGTTATATTCTTCCTCATATCATGTAAAAGAAAAAAAAATCCATATAGAATAAAGACTTTAAAAAAATTGCCAAATCAGAAGGAAAAAAACCCCTAGAACAAGTGTATAACTTTGAGCAGAAGAGATAGTTGACACTTTAAATAGGAGAAATCTAAAAGCCACAATGGAGGAAAAACTGAAGATAGGTTTGAATTTATAAGCATTAAAATTATGTATATTGTTTTTTGCCTTACATAAAAAGTTGAAAGACAAATGATAATCAGTTTAAAATAAAGCACATGTTATTTATAGGTTTCAAAGAATTAATATCCCTAATACATGACACTCTTGGAAATTGATGCCAAAAAAGAAAAACAAGCAATAGAAAAGTGAACAAAGGATACACACCCAGTGACATTTTCACTCACATACTGCATGTATTTAAAATGTAGACAAAGTGTGTGTTTCTAGCTGAATATTGAATCCAAGGCTCATCTCTTCCAATATGACCTTCTCACATTCGAATTCATTGCCTGCCTGCAGAGCCTTTTGGCATTTGGGTCCAATTCCTCGCGTGCTGTGTTGCCTTTAGGAAACTTCACCTACCTACTAAATCACATCTGAATTTTCCTTTTGACATTTCCCTCCAACCTCTCCTTTTAACTCTGCAGCCAACTCACCATAACTCAATTGCCTCTTGAGGCCAAGAGGGAGTACTCAGAAAGCTCTATATGCAAAGCCAAGGGCTCCCCACATTCCGTGATTTCAGGTGTGTCCTACTGACGGTGGCCAGTTCTAGAGTTTAGAAACGGAGACACAGACATGAAGAACAGACCTGTGGGCGTGGGGGTGGGGCAGGGGAGAGGGCGGAAGGAACCGAGAGAGCAGCGCTAACATCCATACACTGCTGCTGCCGCTGCCGCCGCTGCTGAGTCGCTTCAGTCGTGTCCGACTCTGTGCGACCTCATGGACGGCAGCCCACCAGGCTCCCCCGTCCCCGGGATTCTCCAGGCGAGAACACTGGAGTGGGTTGCCATTTCCTTCTCCAGTACATGAAAGTGAAAAGTGAAAGTGAAGTCGCTCAGTCATGTTCGACTCTGTGCGACCCCATGGACTGTAGCCCACCAGGCTCCTCCATCCATGGGATTGTCCAGACAAGAGTACTGGAGTGGGGTGCCATTGCCTTCTCCAACATACATACACTACCACGTGTAAAACAGATTATTAGTAGGAAGCTGCCGTATAGCACAGCTTGCTCACCTCAGTGGTCTGTGATGACCTAGGTGAGGGGCGCAGAGAATGGATGGAAGGGAGGCTCTGGAGGGAGGGGATTTACGTACATGCTGTGCTGTGCTTAGTCGCTCAGTCGTGTCTGACTCCTTGCAACCCCATGGACTATAGCCTGCCAAGCTCCTCTATGAGGATTCTCCAGGTAAGAATACTGGAGTGGACTGCCATACTTCCACCTGATTCAGGCCTGTCAGGTAGCTCAGTGGTAAAGAATCTGCCGCTAATGCAAGAGATGCAGAAGACACAGGTTTGATCCCTGGGATCAGGAAGATTCCCTGGGAGAAGGAAATGACAACCCACTCCAGAATTCTTGCCTGGGAAATCCCATGGACAGAGGAGCCTGGCAGGCTCCACAAGGTTGCAAAAGAGTTGGCTGTGACTGCAACTAAACAACAACAAATAGCTGATTCACATTGTTGTACAGCAGAAACTAACAGAACTCTGTAAAACAGTTATACTCCAATAAAGAAAGTAAATAGTTGCCTGATAAAGCCTAAAAACTAAAAATTTAAATGAAAGAAAACTGAGTTTAGGAAAGGCACAGCATGTACCCCTGGCTCCTTTCTCCCTAGATGAGAGCACATCTTTCACTAGCTCTGCTCTGCTACAATCACCACTTCCAGTAAACTCACCCTTCAAAGCCCTTCTACACACAACATCCTTTGAAAGCCCTCTCTAGTTTTATACTCAACCCTCAAGTTTTAGCTGTCAGTCCCCTCTGAACTGTTTGTACCTTGTACTACTTTTCCTTTGTAACTTTAACCGTATTTGTAATTAACATTTGTCACAACAACCAGAGTGTAAATTCAGCAAAAGGAAAGACACACCTACTTTGTGGAATGCTCAGTACAGTAGTAGGTACAGAGCCAATAATCAAAAAATAATTGCTGAACAAATAAATGAAATCATAGTAACTTGTCTATTTACATTGCATTTGTTGTAAGCACCTGTAATGACTATTGTTTGTTCACTAGCTAGCGCATTGCCTACTTCCCTCATGAAAATACGGGCTTCACCAGAATCAGGGCTTTGCCTGCCTTGTTCGTAGTCCCTGATATTCCTAATATCTGGAATAACTTGGGACATGAAAGTGAAAGTTTTAGTTGCTCAGTCATGTCTGACTCCATGGACTGTAGCCTGCCAGGTTCCTCTGTCCAAGGAATATTTCAGGCAAGAATACCAGAGTGGGTAGCCATTTCCTTCTCCAAGGAATCTTCCTGACCCAGGGATTGAACCTGGGTCTCCCACACTGCAGGCAGATTCTTTATCATCTGCACCATCGAGGAGGCCCAACTTGGGATAGAAAGGTGCTCAATGAGAGTATGATGAATGAATGAACATAGGTCCCAGTATATGGTATTTGTTGCCTAACTTAATGGAACTTTGAGATTATTCTCATCTCCATTTCAAACCTCCAGGATTAAATATTTTGAGTGCTCCCAGTCTCTCTCTGTTTTTAAGTTATTTATATGTAACACTTAATGAACCAATCAATATACTATATAACACATAGAAAAATAAACATTATAGTAAGGATGAGATCAAGTAAGTGCTAGATTTTTTGGGGGGGTATCCTACTCTGAAGACCTAATTTTTTCTGGATGACACGAGTCACCCACAGTTAAACTGCTTACAGTTACAGAGTTAGCTGCAATTTTTTTTCAATATTCTTTAATCAAAAGTCTATTTTAAGACAGAATTCTTTTTTATTTTATTTTTTTTTTTGATGTGGCTTCCCTGGTGGCTCAGAGGTTAAAGTGTCTGCCTGGAATGTGGGAGAACCGGGTTCAATCCCTAGGTTGGGAAAATCCCCTGGAGAAGGCAATGGCAACCCACTCTAGTACTCTTTGCCTGGAGAATCCCATAGGAGCCTGGTAGGCTACAGTCCATGGGATTGCAAAGAGTCGGACACGACTGAGCGACTTCACTTTCACTTTATTGAATTTGTTACAATATTGCTTCTGTTTTTTTACATTTTGGTTTTTTGATTCACAGCATGTGGGATCTTAGCTCCCCAGCCAGGGACTGAGCTCTCACTCTCTGCACTGGAAGGTGAAGTCCCAGCCACTGGCCTGCCAGGGAAGTTCAGAGATCACATTCTTTTTCATCAAAGTTCTAGAATGCATGACAGTGAGGAGAGTAAGAAAAATTATTTGCAAGTGATTGAAATGTGATTTTTATTCAGAAGTTATTTTCTTGTAGTTATGAGGTTGAGGTTACTGGTTAGGGAGCCAATCAAGCGTCCATAGATCATAGGTGACGTGTACCCCAAAAGTGAGAACTTCAAAGTACTAAAAAGTTAGATAAAAAATTAAGGATGAGGGCTTTTATCAGGCAGCAGTGTAGTAGTAAAAAATTTTATGCAGACACTTTCCTCCCAATCCATGCCCCACAAAGGCAAGAATGAAAGAGTCTTTAATCTTCTTCAGCAAGTCAGAAGACATTCAAGTTGGCCTGGGTTTTGATGATCACTGTTATGGCATCTTTACGGTGTGGGAAATTGCTAGCAAATATTCTCAAAGTATAATGGGTGAGTTTAGGCAGAGAAAAATATATGTCCTGGGGATTTATGTAAAAATATAATGGATCCCCCCTCCAGTCACTTCAAATGCCTTTTGCTGACCTACTGTATTAACTTTTAAATAAAAATCTAAATGTGGATTTAAATGGACTGTGGTGTTGAGACCACTGCAGAATTTCTATTTGAAAACTCATCTACTTAAACACACATAGCAGCGTGATACTGGCTGTTTCTAGTATTATCCTAAACTGAAAAGCCTTAAGCCCTGCTTCTGGGTTTCAGTCTTTCCAGCATCTGCATGACGCGCAGCTTGCACCAGTTAATGCTTCATTGAATACCCGACAATCTCATTTTCGTTCAGAAATAATAATAATAATAAAAATGAACACATTTGTTTTACTTCTCAGTCATTAGTTTGGCACTGAGTGGTTTATTACTAAACTTACTGACTTCTGATTCTTCTTTGCAATGCTTCTAGAACAATTTTGGCATAAGGCACCACAGAAGCCAAAATCTTTGCTATAGGGTTAATTTTTTTCCCCATGGGGTAGGAAGGGATGGGGGAGGAAAGTTACACATTTTTAAAATTACTTTTTCTCTGAATATAAAAGTCACTCATGCTTCATGTAGAATTAGTAAATAAAGGGGAGGGAAGAAGAAAATTACTTAAAATGCTCTCACTTGGTCATAATAATCACAGTATTTTGCAGCATTTCCCCCAAGTTAACATAAGAAATCATAATTAAACCTGAGCTGTTAACTCAGTTCCATATCCTGTTTTCTCCCCATTTTATATTGCATCTCAAGAGTTATCTGTAAATGTTTACAATGGGTACAAAAGACAGGACACATGGACACGTGGAGGGAAGGGAGGGTGGCATGAACTGTGGGAGTGGCACTGACATACACACACTGACATAGCTAGTGGGGAGCGGCTGTGTAGCGCAGCTAGCTCAGCTGGGTGCTCTGTGATGCCCTATAGAAATGGGAAGGAGGCGCAAGAGGGAGGGTATGCATGTACACGTGTGGGTGATTCACTTTGCTCCATGGCAGAAACTAACAACATTATAAAGCAATTATACTCCAACTTAAAACAGTTCCATCACATGCACTACAAGAAGCCTTTCTCTCATTGTTGAGCATATATGTAGTTTCCTTGGTGTCACTGTTTAGTCACTAAGTTGTATCCGACTCTTTGCAACACCATGGACTGCAGCCCACCGAGCTCATCTATCTGTGGGATTTTCCAGGCAAGGATATTGGAGTGGGTTGCCATTTCCTCCTCCAGGAAATATTCCTGATCAAGGGATCGAATCTTCATCTCCTGTGCTGACAGGTGGATTCTTTACTGCTGAGTCATCTGGGAAGCCCCAGGTAGCTTCCTAGGTTTTGATAAAGTAAATTGGTGAGGAACATCTTTCCATACACTAAATCTTTGCCCATATTGCAGAAAATCCCCTTAAGTCTTCCTAGTAATGAAACCCTAAAGAACACCAGTGTTGCAAGAGTAAATGAATTGAGTTTACATGTGCTAGGCTCTGTTGTAAGCACTTTGCACAGATAATTCAGTATCAGTTCAATTCTGAAGATAGGGAAACTGAGGCACAGAAAATTTAAGTAACTCCCTCTAAGGTCACTTACCTAGAAAGTGGAGAAGCTGGGAACCCAGGCAGTCTAAGGATGGGGCTGGTGCTTCTATCCTTTACTCAGTGCAGACTCTTTAATCACTTACGTAAACATGATCTTAACAGGTCACAAACTGTTAACAAGTCAGGGAGGAACTGACCTCCCAACTGAACCCTCAGACATTACAGAAAGCAAGGCTCTGGAAGATTAAGTAACTTATTAAGGTCACACAGACAGCTAGCAGCAGATCTAGAACTTATATCTCCTGACTCTTCATTCTGTGATCCAAAAACTTGCTCTGCAAAGCATGGCTTGCAAACCATAGCATCAACCATGCCTGAGAGTCAGCTACGAACACAGTCTCAGGCCCTACCCCAGCCCTCAAGAAAATTCACCTTGTTAATGAGATCTCCTGTTGATCTATTTTCAACATTAGAGTTTCAGAAGTGTGGCAATACATCTGAAACTTGATAGACCTTATTTCAAGGAAAATCTGGATATAAGTTGCTAGTATTTCCATAACATGAAAACAAAATCCTCATTTTTCAGTTAAAGATCCAAAGGTAAAGAATCTGCCTGCAATGCAGGAGACAAGGGTTCACCTCCTGGGTAGGGAAGATCTCTGGAGAAGGGAATGGGAACTACTCCAGTACTCTTGCCCAGAGAATTCCAGGAAGGAGCCTGGGGGGCTACAGTCTAATGGGTTGCAAAGAGTGCCTAGTATTTTCACCTCAAAGCTTATATTAGGTAGAACCACATGAAATTGCTCTTATTTTAAATAAAATATCTAATTAACAATAAATCCTACAGGTATCTGTGCTCTGTGTAGACTGGACTTAAGGAAGAACAAGATTCTTTCCCCCCAAAGTGTACACAATTAGGAAGAATGAACAATTAAACAGACAATTATAATTCAAAATGATAAGTGCTACCAAATGATAAGTGCTCCCTCCGAGACCTCAGGAGGGAGTTCAGCGACGTCCTGAAAGATAAATGCTATGAAAGAAAAAAATTATTTCCTTCTATTAGTGACAAGAAAGACTGGCTTGCAAGCTTTAGCTAAATTATTAAGTAGGTATGCCCATAAGTTGTCAGATTCTGATAAAACAAGTAGGTGAAGAATATAAGGTATTTTACAAAATACAGATGATGTGAATTACTGCTTAAACTGTGAAAGCAAGATGCATGTGTTGTTCCTATCAATGACAGTAGGTAAAGAAAGTTACAGGTCTTATGGCTGAGGGTGTGCTAGTCTCATGGGTTCCAATTTGGCCATTTCTATTTTTTTAACTTAATGAATATTTTTAGTTGAGTGAAATGAACTGGCTGCCCTAAGAGTCTTTGGGGTAATTAATACTTGAAAGACACAATATGCTCACCAGAAGTGGTGCATAGCTTTTATTTTATTTATTTTTTTGATTTTATGTTTTTTTAATTTTATTTCTACTTTATTCTACTTTACAATACTGTATTGGTTTTGCCATACATTGACATGAATCTGCCACAGGTATACACGAGCTCCCAATCCTGAACCTCCCTCCCACGTCCCACTCCATATCATCTCTCTGGATCATCCCCGTGCACCAGCCCCAAGCATCCTGTATCAAACATAGACTGGCGCTTCGTTTCTTACATGATAGTATACATGTTTCAATGCCATTCTCCCAAATCATCCCACCCTTTCCCTCTCCCTCAGAGGCCAAAAGTCCGTTCTACAGTACATGTCAGAATACAAAACCTTTGTTAAACACCTACCATAATTTTTTTCTGTTCTCAGTAAGTCACTCCTTTAAGTATCTGCAATTGGCTCTTACACAGATGAGCCTGGGTTATCATGTTGATTTTGCATTGTTCTATTGGTTGATTTAGAAGGCTTAATTTGAGGGAAGGGAATTAACTGAAGGTTTCCATTTTACTATTTCCTCTAACTTTTTCTTATTGATTGCTATCCTAGAAGGAACTTAGGTATCAATAGCTGGGTCCACGGTGCACTATTCAACCTGTAGTTAAGTACTTTCTATATAAGTTGTATTAAAGGAAAAACCAAATGCTTTTTCACTGGCAAAAAGGAAGCCAAGATGGTGGCAAGTCCTTTGGCATTTCAGATCATATGTTTTCTTGAGAAATTATGTATTAGTTTCAAAACTGTAGAGTAAATTCTCCAACCTTTAATCCCCTCCCTCTTCCTTCTATTCTTGAGCTGGTTCTCCTCTCTCCCCTTTTCTCCCCACAACTCCTTACTTCAAGCCTTTCTAATAAGCTAAGCCTCTGTCACAGGGACCGGTTGACTTCCATCTGATATATCCAGTTTCCATCTGGGTATTTACAGATTTTACTAAACTTGACTGCTGCCCTGGGAAGTGTGCTAAGCTCCAAGCAGAAAGTGCTGTACATCTCAGGACACTTTGAACAACACAGCACTCTATTTGATCAATTCTATCTGTTAAATTTTTTATTGTGATCTTTTTTAAAGGAAGCCTGCCTCTGGTCTCCAGGGCCATTCTGTTTCTATGGTACTTGGAATGTATTATATATGGTGATCTAAGTAGAGGAATGGAATATAGGAAATACCAGCAGACATATTCTTATTGCATGAAGACACCCAAAGAGTTAGAAAAAGATGAGCTAACGGGAAGAACATGGACAATAAAGTTCTGAGAGATCATGTGGATGTACAAGCAGATAGAATGGGGGGAGGGGTGCCCAGAGAAAGAGTACTAGGCATGACTTTCTTGATGTAAGAGAAGCCATTTTTTTGCATTTTATGATGTAAGCCAGCCTACAGTATTTGCCATTGAACAGGTCTTGGTAATTAGTGATCTTAAGGGGACAAAGCTTCCCTGGTGGCTCAGATGGTAGAGAATCTGCCTGCAATGCAGGAGACCCAGGTTTGATTTCTGGGTCAGGAAGATACCCTACAGGAGGGCACAGCAACTCACTCCAGTATTCTTGCCTGGAGAATCCTATGGACAGAGGAACCTGGTGGGCTACAGCTAAAATAATGTAGGAACAGACTGGCTGTTATTAGGTAAGCAAAGTAACAATAGCAAAGATAATAAATCTGTTGTAAAGACTGTCAGCTCAAACACGTTCTTGGGCTGTTTTGCAGAATTCGACCCTGCTTGATCCCTCAACCACCAGCTCCATTGCAACTAACAGACGATGATGTTGATCCTTGTGACTTCTTTCAGCTATAAGCTTGGACTCTGTTAGTCTTTGCCCTAATTCTAGGCTGATTTCTCCTCTGCTCAATTCCTTTTATGAATATGCATATACTGCCCAAACCCCTTCATGAATATGCATGTAGCCTTCAGGTTTCCCTGATGGATCAGCCGGTAAAAGAACCTGCCTGCAGTGCAGGAGACCTGGGTTCCATTCCTGGGTTGGGAAGATTCTCTGGAGAAGGGAATTGCTACCCACTCTAGTATTCCTTATTGGAGAATTCCATGAACTGAGGAGCCTGGTGTGTTATGAGTCCATGGGGCCACAAAGAGTCGGACATGACTGAGCAACTAACACATGCATTCTTAGAGGACTTTTGGACTCTGAAGGAGAGGGTGGGACGATTTGGGAGAATGGCATTGAAACATGTATACTGTCATGTAAGAAATGAAGCGCCAGTCTATGTTCTATACAGGATACAGGATGCTTGAGGCTGGTGCACGTAGATGATCCAGAGAGATGATATAGGAGGGAGGTGGGAGGGGGGTTCAGGATTGAGAGCTCGTATACACCTGTGGGAGATTCATGTCAATGTATGGCAAAACCAATACAGTATTGTAAAGTAAAATAAAGTAAAAATAAAATTAAAACAAAAACTTCTCCAATTTTGCAGTTCAGGGAGATCTTGCTTTGGGAAAGATCCCCTGTGTTCTTTTTACTTGCTGCAAGTAATAAATCCTTCCTTCTTCTGATCATTGCTTGGTTGTGTCTTTTGACTCAACACCCCCCAAAAAGAGGTGAACCCAGTTTTGGGATAACGGAAGTTCCCTGATTCATAAAAACTATTCAGAGACTTAGAGAAGATATTAAACTCAACATGAATTTGATGAGTAAGGAGCAATCTATAATCTCAAATGCATTCACACGTATTTCTTAAAACTGGGGTCCCCCACCTCCAGGATCTAATGCTTGATAATCTGAGGTGGTGCTGATGTAATAATAATAGAAATAAAGTGCACAATACATGCAATATGTTTCAATCATCCTGAAACTCTTCCACCCAACACCAGTCCATGGAAAAACTGTCTTACACAAAATCAGTCACTGCTGCCAAAAATGTTGCGGACCACTGCCTTAGAGGATAGAACAATAATAAGGAGGCAAGGATCACTTCTCTAAATTTGGTAAAAGGCAGTAGTGAATAGTCATGTTGACCAGCTGGTGACCATTCTGATACTCACAGGAAACAACAGCTTTGCCTGCAATTTACCCCCCACCCCACCCCAGGAGTCAGAATGCTTTTCAAAGCATTTTAGGAGGCTGTAAAACATCCGAGACCAAATTTGGGAAATTGTGTGAGTGATACCCAAGACACAGTGAGCACGGAGGAATATCGCACCTCCCTGACAACAGGCAGGATGCACCAAGGCACATACAGGTGGCCCCAAGCATTCTCACATGCCTCCTGCAGTCATAGGAGCCAAATGACCTCTTTCTCACAACCTTGATTAATGAAACCTAGTCTGGCAAAACTGCCGGCAGATGTCAGCACTCTGATTCCTGGTTTATTAGTTTCCTTCTTTGCCAGCTTCTCTTCCTCCCTTCACTCCTTTCCATCATCTAAACTTTGACTGAATTTCATTGTTGTTAAATCATGTTCAACTCTCTTGCAACCCCATGGCCTGCAGCCCTCCACGCTCCTCTGTCCATGAAATTTTCCAGGCAAGAATACTGGAGTGGGCTGCCATTTCCTCCTCCAGGGGATTATCCTGACCCAGGGA
The DNA here is from genome assembly GCA_006408675.1 of Madoqua kirkii. Classification (NCBI taxonomy): domain Eukaryota; kingdom Metazoa; phylum Chordata; class Mammalia; order Artiodactyla; family Bovidae; genus Madoqua; species Madoqua kirkii. Next base: position 3,832 of record SJYC01036884.1, on the reverse strand, counting down.
TTGAACCCAAGTCTCTGCACTGGCAGGTGGATTCTCTACCACTGAGCCACCAGGGAAGCCCTTTACTGAATATGTCAAACACTATTTGGGGACTAAGAATACAGATAAAGATAAGATGTAGCACCTTACTTTTAATTTGCTTAAAACTGAAAAGGAAAGACGAGATGGGGATGACTATAAATGACGGAGCAAGGCTCTGGAATCTCAGAGCAGAAAGCCATCACAGATGGTTACCAGGGAGCTCTTGCTGGAGGAGCTGTGTGTGAAAGTCTCTTGGAGGGCAGGTGGGCAGGCATGGGGGAGGGAGGGCCTTCTCTCCCCCCAGAAATATGCCCCACCCAGACAAAGGTATGGAGGAAGTTCACAGTTTTAAGATGAAATAGAGGTTCACCAGCAGGGCAACAGCAAAGAGCAGCTATTTCCTCAAAGGTTCAATTCTAGCTGTGTCGCTTGGGTGATGGCTCTCCACGTGGTTCTCTAATGTTAGCTTACATCACCTCCCTACAGCCCAGATTGCTAAGCCACCACCCCCTGCCCCAGAGTTCCTCACAGTGGTGGTGTTGGGGGGCTGCACATTACATTTCTATCAAGTTCCCAGGTGATGCTGATGCTGCTGGTCCAAGAACCATGGTCCCTGCACAGGGACCCATCAAACAGGTTCCCACCCCACTTTGCTGTCTCCCGCGGGGCAACGTCTGCCCTCAGATACTAACGTGATTCCTGGTCTCATTCTTCTAATGCCGCTCTCTATCCCGTCTCGATGCTTCATTTATCTTCAAAACCCTTATCAGAACTTAACACTATGGTTTGTAACTTTCCTGTCATCTCATGAGGATATAAAGTATTGGCCACCTGTTGTGAAGAGCTAACTCACTGGACAAGACCCTGATGCTGACAAAGATTGACGGCAGGAGAAGAGGGTGGCAGAGGATGACGTAGTTAGATAGCATCACTGACTCAGTAGATATGAATTTGAGCAAACTTCTGGAGATAGTGGAGGACAGAGGAGCCTGGCATGCTTAGTCTATGAGGTCACAAACAGTTGGACATGACTTAGCAAGTGAAAAACAACATGAAGATATAAACTCCGCGAGAGACTATTTCATTCACTTGTGTCTCAGGCAGTGCTGTATTCTGACACCTAAACTCCTGTATTCCTAGTACTTCAGATAGAGTTGGTGCACAGTAGCACTCAGTAAACAGCGCTGACTGAATGAATGAGACACTGACTAGATGAGAACCAGAGAGAGGACCTTGTGTAGTCTGAGGTAGAAACAATGGAAGCAAAGATGACTCAAGATAGAAGCCACATTGCCTTGATCTTGAAGGGAAAAGATACATTTCTTTGCTCTTGTAAGTAAAAGGCTTGGGTTTTGGAGTGGGAAGAAGAGAGGTTAGGTAGACTGGGGACCTGAGGTAACTGGAGAGTTTTTAGGGTAGCTGTTTTCAGGGAGTGTGAACCACCTAAGCAAACTAGGCTCCTAGGGAAAAAGAGAAAGAAGAAATCCTCATTTGAGACAGAGGAAACAAGGCAGGCTACATTTCTCTCTGGAATACTGATGTCTTCCTATCAGATATTATATTAAGATGTTTCCCTACCTGCCATTTGCAGTCTATTTCAGTCTATTTGTGCCTACACAGAAACCTAAACACTTAGGGAGAACTGGTCTCCCCATGTGTGTCCTCCTTCTAGGTCCTGTAAGTCAATGGCTTAAAGTTTTTTGGTTTTTTTTTCCTGGCAGCAAATTTATACCTACTCCAAACACTGTGCTACACAGGCTTATCTCAAATGTCTCAAACCTTCCATATGCTTAGTAAGTTTGATGCCAAATATATTGCTAACGCATAATCATACACGCATTACATATGTTCCATGGAAATATGATTGACAGACTGTAAATAGGACCCCAACCATCTTATGACAAGCTTTGTAACCTCATTACATTCACAAGAATCACCAAAAGGAACTTAGTAGAAACTTAGGTGATTCCATGTATTAGTCTGACAAGAACTGAACCATCTAAAAGGTAGATGGGAAAGTGAAGTATAGTAAATGAGGTCCCAAATGCAATGGCTGCAAAGTCTGTAAGTGCAAAAATAGACCAGAATTTTCACCTGAGGATAAGACGTGTGATCTTATGAAACTTTCATCTTTCAGTGGTTAGTAATCTAAGGCTGAAATGTTATCCAAATAAATGATATGTGTGCTTAAAAAATTTTAAAAACAGGTCACAGGAGAGCAAGAACAGGTGGGTTGACCTAATATACTTGAATTTTCTTTTTTTTTTTTCCAGTTTAGATTGTTGGATTAAAACAAAAGTCCTCAAGATGCAAGAGCTCCTGCTATCTCCTTTGACAATTTCTAAACTTACTTAGTTACACATTTCTAACACTCGGAAAGACTGAGGGAAGGAAGAGAAGGGGGCAGGAGGGGATGAGATGTTTGGATGGCATCGACTCAATGGACATGAGTTTGAGCAAATTCAGAGACAGTGAAGGCAGAGAAACCTTGCAACTTGCTGCAGTCCATGGGGTCCCAGAGAGTTGGACACGACTGAGTGACTGAACAATAACAATAGCAATCTTGCCTGGGGATAAGGAATGACAGGTCATCATCCATCGGTACTCTTGGTTCTTGATCAGTAAATGTTGTGAAATGGGGGAGAATGGAAGGTTTGGAAAGATGGAAGAGGAGACAATACCTCCTGTTCTCAGGTAACTGATGGGGGGAGGCAGAGAGAGACCCATTTATTTGATTAAAGTGAAGTTGCTCAGTCATGTATGACTCTTTGTGATCCCATGGACTGTAACCACCAGGCTCCTCTGTCCATAGAATTTTTTAGGCAAGAGTACTGGAGTGGGTTGCCTTTCCCTTCTCCAGGGGATCTTTCTGACCCAGGGATCAAACCTGGGTCTCCCACATTGCGGACAGACGCCTTACCATCTGAGCCACCATGGAAGCTCCATATTTATTTGATTAAGATCATCCATTTTCAGGGGTATTTTAATGCCCCAGGAAGATAGAAGGCAATGGAAAGGTAATCAATTTTATAATAGGATACTTTACAGAACAGCTTTTCTAACTAATATTAAACATAATCATTTACCTAGTAAATATAGTGCTTTATAATAGATTTTGACTTATAAAGCACTTTATCATTTCGTTTGATGCTAGAGAAATACATATTAGTGGCAGCCTTTACTTTATTTTCTCTTCCATTGCTAAATCATTTCTGCCCTCTTTCATTTTTAGCTCCAGAAGTTGCTCTCACACAAATCTCCAGAGTTAAATATGTATTCTTTCTGCTTTCAATTCCAGTTTGGTTCCTCACTAACCTAAGAAGTTAGAGGGGTCTGAAGGAAGGGACAAAGGAAGAAAGGAAATTATCCTCCTGGAGGGCAGGATAAGCTGGCCCTTAGAGGAGAGGCTGTCAAACAGGAGCCTTATATAACCATGGAGGCTGGCAACTACTGTCAGAACTGGGGCATTGAAAGCAGAAAGGAGGGATGGGGAAGACAGACCCCCATCTTTCCCTCCTTCCCCCAGTTCACCTGCTGGGAAAGGGAGCTGGACACAGCTGCGGAAGCCCATCTTGCAGGTAGAGAGAGAAGAGTGGAGGACGGAGGGGGAGATTTCTGACATTAACCTTCCTGACTTGCTTTACAGCTTCCTAACAGCTTGTTTAAAGATGTATCCTCACCCTTTCATGAAACTGTGATAGACTGAACGAGGAGTGTCCACAGTGGCAAGATTTAGATAACATGAGGAAACCTAGGATGATCCTCAAGAAAATGATGCAGCTGGATCATGGTTCCTTTACAAACATCTCTC
>SJYC01036883.1:0-17859 GCA_006408675.1 Madoqua kirkii | reverse complement strand
TTTTTTTTTTTCCAGTTTAGATTGTTGGATTAAAACAAAAGTCCTCAAGATGCAAGAGCTACTGCTATCTCCTTTGACAATTTCTAAACTTACTTAGTTACACATTTCTAACACTCGGAAAGACTGAGGGAAGGAAGAGAAGGGGGCAGGAGGGGATGAGATGTTTGGATGGCATCGACTCAATGGACATGAGTTTGAGCAAATTCAGAGACAGTGAAGGCAGAGAAACCTTGCAACTTGCTGCAGTCCATGGGGTCCCAGAGAGTTGGACACGACTGAGTGACTGAACAATAACAATAGCAATCTTGCCTGGGGATAAGGAATGACAGGTCATCATCCATCGGTACTCTTGGTTCTTGATCAGTAAATGTTGTGAAATGGGGGAGAATGGAAGGTTTGGAAAGATGGAAGAGGAGACAATACCTCCTGTTCTCAGGTAACTGATGGGGGGAGGCAGAGAGAGACCCATTTATTTGATTAAAGTGAAGTTGCTCAGTCATGTATGACTCTTTGTGATCCCATGGACTGTAACCACCAGGCTCCTCTGTCCATAGAATTTTTTAGGCAAGAGTACTGGAGTGGGTTGCCTTTCCCTTCTCCAGGGGATCTTTCTGACCCAGGGATCAAACCTGGGTCTCCCACATTGCGGACAGACGCCTTACCATCTGAGCCACCATGGAAGCTCCATATTTATTTGATTAAGATCATCCATTTTCAGGGGTATTTTAATGCCCCAGGAAGATAGAAGGCAATGGAAAGGTAATCAATTTTATAATAGGATACTTCTACAGAACAGCTTTTCTAACTAATATTAAACATAATCATTTACCTAGTAAATATAGTGCTTTATAATAGATTTTGACTTATAAAGCACTTTATCATTTCGTTTGATGCTAGAGAAATACATATTAGTGGCAGCCTTTACTTTATTTTCTCTTCCATTGCTAAATCATTTCTGCCCTCTTTCATTTTTAGCTCCAGAAGTTGCTCTCACACAAATCTCCAGAGTTAAATATGTATTCTTTCTGCTTTCAATTCCAGTTTGGTTCCTCACTAACCTAAGAAGTTAGAGGGGTCTGAAGGAAGGGACAAAGGAAGAAAGGAAATTATCCTCCTGGAGGGCAGGATAAGCTGGCCCTTAGAGGAGAGGCTGTCAAACAGGAGCCTTATATAACCATGGAGGCTGGCAACTACTGTCAGAACTGGGGCATTGAAAGCAGAAAGGAGGGATGGGGAAGACAGACCCCCATCTTTCCCTCCTTCCCCCAGTTCACCTGCTGGGAAAGGGAGCTGGACACAGCTGCGGAAGCCCATCTTGCAGGTAGAGAGAGAAGAGTGGAGGACGGAGGGGGAGATTTCTGACATTAACCTTCCTGACTTGCTTTACAGCTTCCTAACAGCTTGTTTAAAGATGTATCCTCACCCTTTCATGAAACTGTGATAGACTGAACGAGGAGTGTCCACAGTGGCAAGATTTAGATAACATGAGGAAACCTAGGATGATCCTCAAGAAAATGATGCAGCTGGATCATGGTTCCTTTACAAACATCTCTCCCAAGAGCTGGCCTCTCAATAATGCCTGGTGGTCCTTCTTAGGGTTTGACTCATCTCTCTGAGGAACACTTTAAATCTAAATCTCTCTCTTTTTAAATTGGAGGATAACTGCTTTACAATATTATGTTGGTTTCTGCTACACATCAACATGAGTCAGCCACAGGTATACATATGTCCCCTCCCTCCAGAAGCCCTCTCCCATCTCCTTCCCCATCTTACCCCTCTAGGTCATCACAGAGTATGGTGTCGAGCTAGCTCCCTGTGTCACACACCACATTCCCACTGTGGAGAAAAGGAAGCCCTCTTGCACTGTTGGTGGGAATATAAATTGAGATAGCCACTATGGAGATACAGCCAGTATGAAGGTTCCTTAAAATCTAGGAATAGAACTACCATATGACCCAACAATCTCACTACTGGGCATATACCCTGAGAAAACCATAATTGAGAGAGACGCATGTACCCCCACGTTGGTTGCAGCACTTTTTACAACAGCTAGGGCATGAAGCAGTCTAGAGGTAAATCATCTCTCCTTTTATCAGGTTTTCTGTCTATGGTCTCTTCTAGGACTACGACCTCTCCACCTACTTTAAAGAGAAATGAGAGCTCTGCTAGCATTGTGTCTTCAGAGACCCAACTCCATCCTTCCCCCTCTCCCTCTTCTTTATCTGGAGTCTTGTTTTCTCTTTTCAGTCCTACCACCTGGCATAAAATATGGCCATTTCTTTCCTCAGAAGTAAAAGCAAAATAATTAAAAATCTTCAACTCTAGTCATTGACCTCTCTTTCCACCTCTATCATGGATAAGTTTCTTGAAATTATGGTGTACACTCACTGCTAACTTGCTCACAACCCATTCATTCCCCAACCTGCTGTGCTCTGATTTTCACTCATTTTTCCACCAAAATCATTTGATGACAAATATGATTTCCTTAATGGACAAACCAATGGGTATTATTCTGCAGTACTTGATGTGACTGACCTCTTCCTTCTTGAGTCTCTTATTTTCCTTTAACATTTCTTGGGTTTCCTATTCTCTCTGTAGGCCTTACTACTTGTTTCTTCTCTGGCTTTCCCCCATTGTTCTTCTCACATAATGAATACTTCCTGGTGTTTCATGGTATATTCAAGGTTAAAAAAATTCCTTACACATCAGTTACTGGAATCTATGTCAGTTTAGATCTTTCCATTGTGCTTTTAGACCCACCTATCAAATTGGGGCTTCCCTGGTGACCCTCACAGTTAAGAATCTGCCTGCAATGCAGAAGACCCGGGTTCCTTACGTGGGTTGGGAAGATCCCTGGAGGAGGGAATGGCTACCCACTCCAGTGTTCTTGCCTAGGAAATTTCATGGACAGAGGAGCCTGGTGAGCTACAGTCCATGGGGTCTTACAGAGGTGGACACACTGAGGGATTAACACTTTCACTACTTTCTCTTTTATCCAACTGGGCACTTTATAGGAACCTCAAACCATACATACCTGAGAAAGTACTAACCTTCTCTGCTAAGAGCTCAGTCCTGCTAACCAATCCTGAGAATCACTTTATACTACTTCCTCTTGCTTCTCTCCTTTGGCTTAACCAGTTGTGAAAACCCTACCTCCTAAATACTTTTTAAGTTGGTTTCCCTCTTTTCCTTCAATTGTCACTACCAGAAGCCAGGCTCTTCTTGGGTATTACCATGATCACCATAACATCCCAGTCTTCTTGCCCCCAAATCTTCAGCCCTCAAGCCTCCCCTTTTCAATGATGGCAGAGGGAACTTTCTTCAAGAAAATCTATGTAAATTCCCTGCTGAAAAGTCTTCATCAGCACCCAATCACCTTTGGGAGAAAACAGCTTCATATTATAGCATAAAGTGATTCATGACTTTGAAGCCTTTCATTTTAGCTATGCTTAATTTTCTAGACTTGACAAATTCTCTTACCTGTGGTTCTTTGTGCATTCAATATACTCCCTGTATCTGGAAAACCTTTAACCTGATTTCTACCTCTTCTTTATGACCAAGGTCAGGGTCATGTCCTCTGAGTACCAACCATTTGAAAGAAAACTACCTTGCATATTTAATAATCCACTCAAATTTCTGTTTGTTTAAGACCCATCTTGCAATCAAGAAGCTTCTTTGACCTCTCACCACCCTTCAGTCTGGATTAAGTGACCCTCTCTTGCACTTACCCAACTCCGAGAGTTCTCTCTGAGGGCACCACGATTGCAGAGTTGGAATTGCTTGTTTTCTTGCCTGAGTACTCATTATGCTGTGCACATATACTGTTCTTTTATCTCTGTCATCCCAGACTAGCAGAGGGCCAGATTCCCAACAAATATTTATAGAAATGAAATGAAAATCCGCCCTCATTAAACATGTTTCAGCCTTGCCAACTCACTTTACTTCATTCCCAGCTACTCTAGGGAATAGAAAAGAGAGAGAAGTTTTCTGGATTCAAAGACAGTGTTGTCAACTGTAAAAAAAAAAAATGCTGTGAAGTTGGCTGACCTGGATTTTAGTTCCAACTCCACCACCAGCCCTGAAAATCCCTTTACCTTTCTGGAGTTCTGCTTCCTTATATATATATTAAATAAAAGGATTGGGCTATCCTTTTTTTGTTTGTTTGGTCTCCTTCAGTTCTGACGCTCTGACTTTTAAAAGATCATAATAGAATAAAAATGCACACTTTTAAACAACCTTAAGTGCAAAATCCTGAATGCTGGTTTGGATGGATTATTTCTTCCGGAGAACCAAGTGGAAGGGAGAATGGTGGGTGGGCATTAATTAAATAACAGAGTGGCCATTGAGGGTGATTGCTATTTATGTCACATATCTGGCCATTATTTCATAGCCTTCTTTGCAGCTAAAGGGACTTACCTGATGGCTCAGTTGATAAAGGACCTGCCTGCAATCCCAGAGACCCGCTGCAAGACAGGAGACCTGGGTTCAGTCCCTGGGTCGGGAATATCTCCTGGAGAAGGAAATGACAAGCCACTCTGGGAAATGGCAACCCAATCCAGTATTCTTGCCCAGGGAATTCCATGGACAGAGGAGCCTCTTGGGCTATATATAGTCCATGGGGTCGCAAAGCATCAGACATGACTGAACAACGAACACACACACACCTTGTGAGCACCATTCTCTTACATAGAGAGCCAGCTCAGCCATACAGATGAACTACTGTGACATTCTAGGGTTCTTGCAGCTAAGGGCATATAATTGATTCTAGCCAGTAGTGAGTAATATTTGAACTTCTGGGCTGTGATTTTAAAAGGAAAGAGGAGAGACCATCCCTTTCCACTTTCCTGCAGGCTGGACCCAAAGGCTGAACGACTCCTTCCTGACACATCTGGGAGTTGAGTGTTGAGCACAGCAGAGGTATAGCACAGACATACCCCTGAGTCTCTGTCACCATCAACCTTACTGGTTTTGGATTTTTCACTAAGTTTCTTATTTAAGCCTTTGAATTTTTGGTTCTTTATTCTAGCAAAAAAGAGAAAGAAAAACAAGACAACCTAACAATATTCTTAAGAACACAGATATTAAGAAAATGTTTTTACTATTTTCAAAGCATACTGAGAAAAAAGAACAAAGATGGTACTTTTGTTGAAGAAAACCAGATAGAAATTTGCTTCAACCTTTAATAAGAAAACAAGTTCTTAAGGAAATTTACTATACTACCCAGAACAGATCCTAAAGCTTCACATGCTGATTTATCATAAAGAAGTTAATACCCAGAAGGCAGACTGGAAAGGCATTTATTTGGCAAAGCAAATGCTAATCCTATATACCAGTTATCTACCGATTGATCATAATGAAGACTGTAAAACAAGTCATCAAGAGTTTTTATTTTCCATTCAGTAATCCCATTTATAAAGACAGAAAGCACAATGCTTTTGTAGCCTGCACAATCTAAGCTGTGAAGTTATGAAACATTAACATCCTTCACTGCTTTTCACGGGGTCGAAGTGATTAGGCTTAATGGCATTACCCAGAAGGTATCCTGGCGCCATAAAATAAAAGCTCGTCATCAGATTGGGCTCCACTGGAAAAGCAGTCCAGAAGCACAGGGAATGCTCCTCCCCCCACTAGCTCACTGGCAGGAGGAATGCTGATCCCCATGGAGTTCCTTCGACCTGGCAGTTCAGGTCAGGAGTAGGGGCTGCAGCATCGATGTCCTTCAGAAGCAAAGCTGGCAGCCCCGATACACAACACTGGGCAGGGAAGAAAACTTTTGATGTAATGAGCTGCTAAACAATCCACAAGGGGGTGTTGCACTCTGTGCTAGTGCCTAAGGAAACCAAAAATAGCCTCCCACTAACCAGAGAAGGCAATGGCACCCCACTCCAGTACTCTTGCCTGGAAAATTCCATGGACAGAGGAGCCTGGTGGGCTGCAGTCCATGGCGTCACTAAGAGTCAGACACGACTGAGCGACTTCACTTTAACTTTTCACTTTCATGCATTGGAGAAGGAAATGGCAACCCACTCCAGTGTTCTTGCCTGGAGAATCCCAGGGACGAGGAGCCTGGTAGGCTGCCATCTATGGGATCGCACAGAGTCGGACACGACCGAAATGACTTAGCAGCAACTAGGGTCAAGTGCTAAAAGGAACTTCCAGAAGACACCAGAGAACCATTCCATTAATCATATGCCAACCTGTGGGGACAAAGTTTCAAAGCAACCTTAGAGTCCACCATACATCCTTCCTAACAGCTGATGCCCCAAATCTATATCTTTCCCACATATTTAAAAATAATTTTTGATGTGGACCATTTTTAAACTCTATTGAATTTGTTACAATATTGCTTCTGTTTTGTGTTTTGGTATTTTGACCGCAAGGCATGTGGGAGCATAGTTCCCCCACCAGGGATTGAACCTGCACCTCCTACATTGGAAGGCAAAGTCTTAACTACTGGACTGCAAGAGAAGTCTCTATTACATACATTTTAATCCTTTAATCATGATCTGAGATGGCTCCTTCTTGCTTTTGGCCCTTATTATGAGCGGGGCTTGCCTGTCTTTCTTGTTCAGGATGAGCAAGGCTGAAGCTCTCTATTCTCATTGCAGAGGAGTGTTAGGACTGAGCAGAGTGAAAGAGAGGCAGAGGAACAGGAGAGTCTGATAATAGAGGCCTTGAGAGCCTGGCAGAGATTGGATTTGATGTATTTGGCAATAGGTGGCCAAAGTAGATCTTTGAGCAAGAGAGTAACACAACAGAAGTCTTATTTAGTGAGGTCATCAGTACAAGAAGGAATATAGGCAGGGGGATCAGTTAGCAGAAAGTTACCTTTATCCAGGCTGAGATAAAGACATCATAAACATGGCTGGTAGCTATTATAAGAGAGAGGACAAGCAGGATATTTTGAATGGAAGAACTAGAGATAGACTTGCTCTTCGGGAATGAAATAAGAAGGTAGTTGGAAACCTAGAGTAAAACTCATCAAGGAAACAGACACAGTGAAGAATAAAAGGCAGAACTCACAATTTTCCACCCAAATCAGGACCCTTTTCAGACTGAAAGAGGAGCATTGGCAGTTACTACCCCAGAACAGTACATACAGATAGGGCCAGTCCATGGCAAGCAAGGATTCATGGTCAACCCATCTGAAAAGAACTTTAACCACCAACATAGACAATAACTCTCAGATTCATGAGCAACTGGATTGCTTGAATTCTAGCCCTAGATTTCCAAAAGTTCAGAGCATTACTAGGAAGTCACCAAAGAAACTGAAGCTGCAGTTCTCTGGCCACCTGGTGTGAAGAGCCGACTCATTGCAAAAGACCCTGATGCTGGAAAAGATTGAAGGCAAAAGGAGAAGAGCATGGCAGAGGCTGAGATGGTTAGATAGCATCACCGACTCAATGAACATGAGCTTGAGCAAACTCTGGGAGATGGTGAAGGACAGGGGAGCCTGGTATGCTGCAGTCCATGGGGTCTCAAAGAGTCGGACATGACTTAGCGACTGAACACCATCACCACCCCCACCATCAGAAAGGTAATAGACTTAAAAGCTGCTCTGAGCAATGGAAGGGACTACCTAGAGAGCTAAGATGGAGAACAAGGATGACATCCCTGAAGTCAAATCTATTCCCCCAAGCCTCTACTTCTCTGTAATATCTCACATCCCAATTTGGGGCCTCTCTGCTCATAGGATTTTAAGGACCAAATGCCTTTAAAAATCTCATTTTCTTCAAGTCTAATTCCTGGATCTCGATATTCCATTCCAATGGATGACTGGTGAACTTGACCAATAAGCGGGTGTCTGTATATGTGTGTGTGGGGGTGAGGGGGGTGGGAGGAAGGGGCAGGGATGGGAGGACGAGTGCATAGGTCATCAGTACAAGAAGGAATATAGGCAGGGGGATCAGTTAGCAGAAAGTTACCTTTATCCAGGCTGAGATAAAGACATCATAAACATGGCTGGTAGCTATTATAAGAGAGAGGACAAGCAGGATATTTTGGAATGGAAGAACTAGAGATAGACTTGCTCTTCGGGAATGAAATAAGAAGGTAGTTGGAAACCTAGAGTAAAACTCATCAAGGAAACAGACACAGTGAAGAATAAAAGGCAGAACTCACAATTTTCCACCCAAATCAGGACCCTTTTCAGACTGAAAGAGGAGCATTGGCAGTTACTACCCCAGAACAGTACATACAGATAGGGCCAGTCCATGGCAAGCAAGGATTCATGGTCAACCCATCTGAAAAGAACTTTAACCACCAACATAGACAATAACTCTCAGATTCATGAGCAACTGGATTGCTTGAATTCTAGCCCTAGATTTCCAAAAGTTCAGAGCATTACTAGGAAGTCACCAAAGAAACTGAAGCTGCAGTTCTCTGGCCACCTGGTGTGAAGAGCCGACTCATTGCAAAAGACCCTGATGCTGGAAAAGATTGAAGGCAAAAGGAGAAGAGCATGGCAGAGGCTGAGATGGTTAGATAGCATCACCGACTCAATGAACATGAGCTTGAGCAAACTCTGGGAGATGGTGAAGGACAGGGGAGCCTGGTATGCTGCAGTCCATGGGGTCTCAAAGAGTCGGACATGACTTAGCGACTGAACACCATCACCACCCCCACCATCAGAAAGGTAATAGACTTAAAAGCTGCTCTGAGCAATGGAAGGGACTACCTAGAGAGCTAAGATGGAGAACAAGGATGACATCCCTGAAGTCAAATCTATTCCCCCAAGCCTCTACTTCTCTGTAATATCTCACATCCCAATTTGGGGCCTCTCTGCTCATAGGATTTTAAGGACCAAATGCCTTTAAAAATCTCATTTTCTTCAAGTCTAATTCCTGGATCTCGATATTCCATTCCAATGGATGACTGGTGAACTTGACCAATAAGCGGGTGTCTGTATATGTGTGTGTGGGGGTGAGGGGGGTGGGAGGAAGGGGCAGGGATGGGAGGACGAGTGCAGCATGGACGCTGGCTCATCAGAACACACCAGCTGGATAGTGGGCTATGACCAGCCTGCATGTGCCTGTGTAGACCCTACAGCAGCATTCAGTGCCCTGTAGTGGCTCTGGAGGTGGAAGTCGTGCTCTCTCTGCCCCAGCCCAGGTACCCAAGGCTGGGTGACCAGAAGAGGCGAGGGATTTCTCCCTCCTTGGTGCACTGAGCTTTCTCTTCAACCCCACAATAGGCTGCTATCCCACAACACACTCAAACACTGTGAACCTCCCAATGTTACATGTGGGGCTACTGCCTTTACTAAACCACAAGCTCTCAGAGGGCTTCAGCTCTTGTACTCTTGGCACAAGTGGTGTTGGAATAATACTCATGAAGAGCTCAGCCACAGCTGCTTTCTGTGCTACTTATTTTGGTGACAATCTAAAGTTCCTCATCTCATATGGTCTCTGCCTGCTTTTCTATTAACAATTTACCACCTTAGAGAAGACCACCAAGGGTCAACTTCCAGTTTTACCCACATAATCTACTCCTTTCTTTCATCATCCTATTATCAGTTCTCTCAACAAGGTGAAGTCTTCAGATTTTCTGAGAAAATCATTCTTTTCTATCCCTGAATTGGCACAGTGAGAAGAGCAATTTGTGGCGTTAGGCAGAACTGGGTTAGAACCCCCGCTGTGGGTTAGCTGTGAACTTGGATTGCCCTTTTGTCCCCTAATTGAACCTCTCTATGAAATGAGGATACCAAAACTCTCATTAGGCTAATTGAGAAAGTAATATTTTTTATCAATGTTTTATATTAAGTACTGGTAAGTACTATTAGTAAGTAGTTGACATGGTATTAAAAAAGCTAAGTGCCAAAAACCATGCAATACTCAGGCTGTTGCATTGAATTCTCATGACAACTTGGCAGGGAATATTGTCTCAGTGTCTCAGATGAAGAAACTGAGGCTCGGAGAGGTTAAGGAATTTACCTTAAGGTAACAGAGCTACTAGGAATGGGAAAGCAGAAACTGAAAGGCAGGCAGTTAAACTTCAGGACTTATAAACATTATACATGAAGGCAGAACTGAATAGGCAGTTCAGCAAAATATCACAGCCACTTTGCTTCTACAGTATCATCAGAATGTATTGTGTCACTGGCTTAGAGCTTCTTTTACCATCACTAAAAAAACTACCCTAATTTCATGTCATGCAGAAGATTCTTATTTTTCACCCTCAATATCACAGTCTAATAAATAACCAAGTCTGCTTCCAGGAATATGAGGGGATAAGGGAAAAGGAGAGAACACAGAGTGATGTTACCCCAAGCTGGAGTCTCATCCACTGACTTTCTTTAATCACCAAAATGTTTGACCTGGATCATAGCTCTTAAAACCTGCCAACAGAGTACTAATAAATGTTATTTGATGTCAAGTTATTTTCCACACTTGGCTTCATCCCTTTTCTACATATTTTAAAATCTGCTTTGTAAGTAATTTGATAGTTACCTGAAAAGGTATTCATTTATGTCAGATTTTCCTTATAGTCTCCCTACACTTTTTTTTCCAACATGCTTAAATTTGCCATTTTTCAAGCATCTTATACGACCACACCACACGACTGTTACTAGTTTGTATAGAAAGCCTAGGCTCGTTAGCTGCTTTTAAGAAGCACACTGGTCTGCCCTGTGTATTGTTTTTGTTCATGCTCAGAGGCCTGCAAATGATGATCATATATTATCAAATTCAACCAAGACTCACAAAAACTTTTTTTTTACAAAACTGCAAGAAATAGTGCTGCTTGATAATTATTACCAATAATACCTAAATAGATTACTTAAGGGACAAAAATGAGGTGGTTTTGATGAGAAACAAAAATAATGTTCAATACCATTCTCTCATGTTATTTTACCTAGTTCTAACTAGACTTGCAGAAAGCATTTCCTGGGGAAGTAAAGCAACAGAATCCCAAACCTACTCAGCATTTCTGTCTTTGGTGGTGAGAGAATCACACGTATCAAATGAAGGGAAGGCAAAACCCCCCATTTTCAATGGTGAGTGTGCTCAAAGACATCTCAGGATAAAGGAGAAGCTCTCCTGTGATGGACAGGGAAGGCTCCCTTCTGTGTCTCATTGTTTCATCAATTCCTTCCAACTTCCAGACACCTCTAATTTATACATTTGGGATTAACTATTATGGAGCAGCCAGAGAGAAAATGGCAATTACTTTCTTTGCAGAACAACAGAAAAGATAGTGCAACTTCATCATGAAAGATTCCAAGTTCTCTAAGAAAGGCCACCACCTTTGGCTTCCTTTCCTCTGCTAAGTGGTGCTTAGGGAAGTGGGCACACCTGCTCTGCTAAGCTGACCTGCTCACTTAACTTTGACAAGGGTCACACACCGAAGTTATTATGGACTGAGCCACAGTTGAGTGGAGGAGCGAGGTCCTATGTCACACGGGCACATCTAAATCTGATATATATTTATCACGTAAGTAACATCCATTAAAGAGTCAAAGCAAACTCCTCCACATCTTAGCCGGCACCATCAGTCACTAAACACAGCTTCCATACCCAGGTCTCCAAGGGCAGTGACTGCCAAGGACAAGATGTAAAGCCTGGACAGAGTATGTCCAGGAGATAGGAAAGCAGCTCTCAGATGTGAACTCCGAATACTCCCAGGAATACCAGGGTGGAAAGTTTGGGGGTTATGTTACTATCTATAGTTCTCATCTCCACCAACACCCCCTCTCCATCATCCTGCATCTCCTTAAACTGAGGGCACATTTTAAATTTCCTCTGTAAGCACCATATTCAGAAGGAACTCTATAGTTGTGCCCAGATTCTTCAGGAGAAAAGGAGAAACAACTCTCTTTTCCAGGGTCATACTTACAAATTCTTCTCTACATGATTCCTAGAAAGAACAACTGCTTTAAGACCTGGCCTTCATCCAGATTGATATGAATACTTTCCTCTACTGGTCCTCACAGAGCACTCGTATACTATTTAGAAAGATTTAAGACTCTAGTTTTTCCTTCTCTGTACAAAGGAACTGAATTAGAGGAGCTATTTAATGTTCTTCCAACCCTAAAATGCAGGAATGCCAGCATTTCCAGATTCAGAGAATGACCCCCTGCAAATTCAAGCAAAGCACACGCTGTATGCTGTATATTTCACAGTAAGCCTTCAGGATAAGACATGCGCAGTCCCACACGTTCACACGCAGCCCCGTGCCTCCTTACCGAAGGCAAACAAAGCATGCTAACCCAGAGGGGGGAAAACACACACTGCGTTCCCCCTCTAGGTTTCTCCCTTAAGAAAAACACCCATAATTTTGCAGTTGGCTACGTTTATTTGGCTTATTTTGAGTTGACTCATTTCCATTGCTCAGATTTGAAAATCTTTCTAATAACCACACTGTAGGCTAACAAACACTCAAGAGAAAAAAAGTCACACTCGGTTCTTAAATTAATCACTGGTGAATTTCCACCCACTGCCCCTGCATACACTCCTCAAGGGGAAGCTTTAGTTTTCAGGTCGCAGTTCATGTGGTACAGCATCCCCGCGGCCGAGCATACCCCAAGGCTGATACTGTACACACTGGCCACAGTGATTCTAAAGACAGAATCCCAATCAACACTGGTCCACGGCTCAGGTTGGCATATCATAAAGAGTATGAGAAATTAGACGTGTGCCCAGCACATTCTCTCCAGAGAGTCTGGGACTGCACGGACATTTAAGATTAGGTGGCCGGGAAAGCATACAGATTCACACAGAGACCGCAGACCGAACAAGTGAGACTCGCTCAGGACCAAACCAGCGCCCTCCCCTGATCGGAGTCCAAGCTGTGCAGGGCATGAAAGTCGCTCCACTCACCCAGCATAGCGGTTGCTGTAAAGGTGACTGTGTCCTGGGCTCAGGCTCTTCAAAAGGAGCAGGCAGAGAGGCAGAAAAGCTGCTGCCTGGCTCCTGGGCTTCCCCAAGAACTTCATAGCGTGAGGATGAGAGGGCTGCAGAAGTTCCTCCTGGAGTTACAGACACCCCCTCCACACGGCACACAGTCCCTGGGAGAGGTGGGGGCGTGGGCTTGGGAGGGAGCAAAATGTGACACTTCTTTCCAGCCTCAGAGAACAAAAAAAAAAGTTCAAGCAGCTGAGGGAGGGAGGTTGCTGCTCAGACTTGGTCCCGGATGAGAAGCAGCAGCACACACAGCCCTGCCCTGAGCTGAGCTGATCCTAACCAGGCTCCCTCCAAGGGGCTGGGCCTCCCCAGGCTGACTCACCACGGGGGTTTGCTGGGTGCTGCTTCATCTGAGCAACTCTTCTTATTTTCTTGTTTGGGGAGGCTTTTTTCTTTTTGCTTTCCAACTATAGGATGCTAACTTTTTACGACAACCTTCCGCCTGCCCTAAAGCTTCCCAATGACTCAGCAGGTAAAGAATCCACCTGCAGTGCAGGAGACATAGGAAATGCAAGTTCGATCCCTGGATTGGGAACATCCCCTGGAGGAAGAAATGGCAACGCACTCCAGTGTTCTTGCCTGGAAAATCCCATGGACAGAGGAGCCTGGTGGGCTAGAGTCCAAAGGGTGGCAAAGAGTCGGACAGGACTGAGCACAAGTATGAGTGTGAACTGCAAAAGGTCATTTTGAGGATGAGCTAAAACACACAGGTGTAGAGCATTGCAGGCTTTGTGTTTTGCTCCACCAAGGCAAATTTCTCCTTGCAGTCCACCTCCTGAAATGCACAATGAGTTAAGTCTAGATGAGCTGGGGACCTCAGGTGTGGCCGGCCAGGCCAGGTACCCACTCCTACCTGAACCAAGTCAGGACAGACACTTCCCTGTGCTTCAGGGAGCCCCATGCTGATTTCACGTGTCAATGTAGCACCCAGGCCTAAGGCCAGTTCAAAGGTTCTCCTGGGGAGCTGGAGGACTCTGGGTACTGAGGCACATTCCCCGCACATTTGGAATCACTTAGGAAGCCAGGCTATTTAAATCAATTCCGGGGGGTGGGATCAGTTGTTGAAAAAGCCCCTCAAGTGAGTTCGAGCTCAGCCCCCTTGCTGGTCTAGAGCAGGCTTCTCAAATTTGGGTGTGCACACACATCACCTGGGAATCTTGTTAGAACACGGCTTCCAAGGCAGCAGGCTGGGGTTGGCGCCCGAGATTCTGCATTTCTAACAAGATTACAAGTGATGCTGGTACTGCTGGCCCTTCAGTCACACTTTGAGGAACAAGGCTTTACTTTACGATGAGTTCTGCTTTGGCTTCTCTCTTTAAAAGCTAGGAGGTTGAGGAAACCTTGAAGGAAGCCAGTTCCTTCTTGGTTTTCCCATGTTGGTGATGAAGAAGGCTTTTTTTCTTGCATTTATTTGCTTCTACCCCCGGTGTTCCCAGGTGGTGCTAGTGGTAAAGGACCCACCTGTCAATGCAGGAGATATAAGAAACTTGCGTTCAATCAATGGATCAGAAAGATCCCCTGGAGAAGGAAATGGCAACCCACTTTAGTATTCTTGCCTGGGGAATCCCGTGGACAGAAGGCCTGCTGGGCTACAATTCAGGTGGTCTCAAAGAGTTGGACACAACTGAAGCGGCTTAGCACAGCACGCACACTTCTACCCTCATACACCAGAAAACCCATCTTGGGGGAGGATGTGCTTTGCTTTAGTAAATGAGAAGATGGCTATCTAGGGTATCTCCTGCTGTCCCCCATGACCAGTTGCCATCAATAGTTCCTGCACCTTCTAACATGACAGCCAGAACCCCTGGTAGAAAAGAAATCACCAAATCTTCCTCCTGGGGACTTTAACCAAACACATAAGCATTTGGAACATAACAGTTAAAAAATGATTTTCATCTAAGATGATTTTCTAAAGTTTCCTCCAACCTCTTTGTTGTTTTACTCTCACTAAGTCATGTCTGACTCTTTTGCAACCCCAAGGATTATAATAACCCGCCAGGCTCCTCTATCCATGAGGCTTCCCCTGTAAGAACACTGGAGTGGGTTGCCATTTCCCCCTCCAGGGGAACCTTCATGACCCAGGGATCAAGCCCACATCTCCTGTGTCAGCCCCTTTCTCCAACTACCCCAGGATTACTTTGGTCAATCTCCTCTCCATGACCGCTCTCTAACACCCAGTATGTCTGTTACTGTAGGACACAGTACGTTGGTTTTAAGTGTTGGTCTGCTTTTCTCGAAAGGCTGTCTTCTCCCTGAATGCAGAGCTGTGTCCCTCTGTATGACTGCCTCTTCTCTCCTTGATAGAACAACGTTCACCAAAGGAATGATCAACAGTGTTTGTTGAGTGAGTGCTAAGCTGAGAAGGGATTCATTCAACCAACATGTACTCTGTGGCCTCTCTACCCAGATGGAGGAAAGCCCACTGGAGCAGCCGAGAGTTGCATGGGTGCCTTTGAGAAGTGGCCGTACTCAGCCTCCTGGATTTGTTTCCTGCTGGTTTATGTTGATTTCTTCTGTCTTGACTTCCTGGCCTGGTGCTTTGGTCTTTGTGAGCTGGCAAGGCTGCTCTGCAAGCAAGGCTGACAGTGATATTTCCTGGGGCCTTTTTGACAAGGCCACAAAAGCCTATACAACTGCCAGTGAGCTGTTGAAATAAGAGGTTACTGTGTAAATAAAACACTTCATCTCTTTGCATTTCGTTATGTCAGAACAATGTATAAATCTGTCATATTATATCACAACATTAAACTAGGAATGTTCAGTCTCTGACTGGGGATTAAGCTCATCCTCAAATCATCCTGAAGGGTTAGACCCAGACAGCCTGCTTAGCAAATGCTCTCCAGACTCTGAGACCAAGGTAATCATTTCCTGGGCCATCAGAAATGCAAAACGCCCTGGAGACATTCTATAACCTTCCTAAAAATTTCAGATCAAAGAGAGGTTCCCAAACAATAGAAGCCCTTCCTAACAATCTTCCCCTGCTTTTCTAAAGACCAGGTTATCTGATCAGACTTCCCTTAGAGTAGATAAGCACCCATAAAATGAGTGATAAATAAAGTCCATTTAGCAAGTGGGAGGAGAAGAAGATGGCTTTATAGATGGATTCAAAGATAAAAGTCCCCTTTTTAAGGCACTGAGAGGGAGTGAATTATTAAACCAGTTAGAGATTTGGAGATGGACAGAAGAGAAATTCTGTTTATTGGCTATTTGTCATATTTTAGTGGAAGGGTGAGTTTTATTAAAAGAAATATTATCCTGCAGAGAGAAAAAAAAGAGGAAACTACAGTAGGGAAAGGAAGACATCATCCTTGATGTGGTTCATTCTGGTGGATGATTAGATAAATTTTAATGTCTCTTCCAGAACTGGGATTCTACGATGCTACGAGGGGAAATCTTTGTAAGTCCTTTTCTTAGGATATGAGTGAGAACCGTGTAGACAGATTTTGGTAAAGACCTCATGAGGAGAAGGTGGATGGCTGGGGTTGGGCTCACGGGACAACAATTCTCTCTTCACAGGTGGTTTTGTGCTCATGTCTCCACGTCTTACTGGCACAGATGCTACTGCTAACCCGGTCTCTTCTACGGCTTTCTGCCACTGTTCCAACACCTGAGGAAAGAGCTGATGTGAGGTTAGCTGCCATCCGTGGTCTCAGCAGTTCTGTGAGGAATGTGCTGGAGCTTCCTTTTACAACATATCACTAGCAATTCTCTCCCAGCCCTCTTCTCCAGCACCATCTTGCCCCTACATTTTTAATCTTTCTCTTGTCAACTAGCCATATCTCTCCCTCAGACACAAGCTACTTCTCTTCCTCTGAGTCCTCCTTTTCCTCCTTCTCGTCCTCCCTTCGCCCTCCCTCTCCCCTCCCCTTTCCCACCTCCTCCTCCGCTCCCCCCTCCCATTCTCCCTCCTGCTTTCCTCTCCTTCCTGAAGCCTGTCTCTAAGGTGATTATAAAGTAGAGAAAACATAGATAAGAATACTTGAGAGACCGCCATCGCAAACAACAGAGAAAGGATGTTTGCTACTCCGTTTGTGACATTAAGTGTTCTAATGAAAATTAAGAGAAATTTGAACTGGAATGGAGCATGGGACAGAGATTAAGAAGGTTTGATGAGGATAAAGTCAAAAGCAAAAAGAAACAAAGGATTGAAAAACCACTCTCCAGTCCATTTGCCTAGGACATTGAAAGATGATGGAAAAAAACAAAACAAAACAAAAATAAGCATGGAAACTATGTAACACTGGAAAAGATTAGATTTTAAACCAAACTTTTATGAAAAAGACTAAGGGGGGGGCAGGAAGAAATTTGAGCTATAATGATTGAAGAATAGGTGATGAATTTGTTTAAGAAGAAAAGCTTTCATGAGGAGAGAGGTCAGATAGACAGCAATATTCTACTTTCAGACATATTAGATGCTCAGAGGTGGATAGATGAGAACATTGTCTTAGTGCTGAAGGACAGAGAAAGAGTAAATAGAAAAATAAAGGAGCTCTGATCGAATTGGCTTGTAGAGGTAGATAAGTATCCTTTCAATGTGCCTAAATTCCAAGAAAATAGGGAACTTGAACTAACAATACTTTCAATATGCTACAATTAAAACAAAATGTACTCTTACAGAAACTAACTCTGAAACATTTTAAGACTCCAAGTTCATTCAATTAAGGTAAGCCTTTGGCAAATAAGATTAGTTGAATAATATTGTTATAATAAAAAAAGCAATGTTTTTCTCTGATTTATCAATGTCAAGTACAATGTAAAAGCACATTTTTTATTCTATTTGAATATACTTTCTCTAAACTTATACAGGTATACTGATTGGTTATGAAAAATGTCAATTTGTCAACAATTAGATTGAATTATTTGGGCAGATGCTTTATTTTAATAAGAATCATGTTTTGAAGTATGGCAGCTTGAAGATAATTTCTAAGATCTTCAGGGAATTTAATAATAAAATAACCAG
>SJYC01036881.1:0-10597 GCA_006408675.1 Madoqua kirkii | reverse complement strand
CTTGCTTCTCCTCTTTCTTAAACATTAATTTCTAGTATAAAGTTAATAAATTATCAGTGTGCCCATCTGAAAATATAGATGGACTTTGAAATGAAATGAAATAGCAATCACTGTTTATCACACCTAGAGAAAAGATTTTCTCATATTTTCAAGTTTCTCATCTATACATTATTTTTAGTTGAAATCACTATGTAGACAATTTTATAAAGTGCTGTAATCTACTTGACATTTCAAGTTACTAAAATCTTAAAGTTATTAAATCATTAAAAAATATAAATCGCTCAGGAAAATGCATTTTATAGAAATACTGCAATATTTATTAAAAAAAACTATCATGCATAATGTTATCATACTGTGGCAACCACTGTTAGCATTTTAGTACATTCTTTTTCAGTCTTTTTTGTGTTTATTTTCCTATTCACTCTGTTGTGTCCAATGTTTTGCGACCCCATGGAGCCCACCAGGCTCCTCTGTCCATAGGATTCTGCAGACAAGAATACTGGAGTGGGTTGCCATGCCCTTCTCCAGGGGATCTCCCAACCCAGGGATGGAACCTGGATCTCTTGCATTGCAGGCAGATTCTTTACCATCTAAGCCACCAGGGATGTCTTCCTTTTCCACAGTTGATGTTATATACTTCCCTGAAACCTTTTACTTTTGCTTTGTGTTACAGAATTTTCCTATATCACTATAATTTTACATTACAAATATCTTCATTAGCATTTTTGATGGCTGCATTGTAGTATACATAATTTAGTAAACTATTTGAAACTTGACTTTTAAGGGTGTCGTTTATTTGCAAGGAAACTTTGAGAGGATTTATTTCATTTGGCTATTTAACATGGAAGTTCTTGAAGCAGCAAGTGAATATAGGATATATCAGGTAACAGGGAACATAGGAAGGGCTCTGTGGGCAGGGCCAGGTAACCATGTGTGAAGGAAGGACAGCTGGAGTGAGTGCCAGGGAGGGATTGAGTCCCTCTAGCACAGTGAATTGCTGTGGGACACCAGTTTGTCTTCCACGAGTTCTCATGGCAACAGACCACAAGAGCTGAGTAGGAGTGCCCAGAATTATTCCAGCCATTTTTAAGTGCAGTTTTATAATCTGAAAGATTGTATTGTAAAGCTAGAGGGATTGACTTAGTCTGCAGCACCTTAACAAGTTATCAAGCTGTGGCCAGAGAAATCTTTAAAGTAAAGCTACTCCAGTGTTTTCCACAAAGACCAAAGACATCAACATGAGGTCACTCAAAGGTCAGCATTGACTCTGGTCTGTTGTAAACCCAGAGGATGAATTTGGCAGATTGAAGGGTTTATCTTGGATAGTGAAACTAGACATATATTAGTATATTTCTTTTTACTGTTACTTTCCTTTCAAATTAGTTTAATATTACCAGGTGTCCTCCAGTGCTTTTATTGGCTATCAAGCTATTGTAAGTTAGAAAAAGTTAATCCTTATAAATTGACCAGTCACTATGGTGTTTTGATAGCTTTGCTGTCTGGGTTCATCTTTTCTCCCCTCTTCCCTCCCTCCTTCCCTCCTTTCTTCCCCCTCTCCTTCCGTTTCTTCTCTCTCTTTCATTCTTTCTTTTAGATTCATGTTATAAAATCTATTTAAAGCTAATGGGACTAGAATATGAAAACTAATACAGAAATGTAGACTTCTTTGATGACACATATTTAACAACCTCTTCTCTGATATCTTCATTAGAAAAAAAATAGAGAATGGTCACACTGGACTCTCAAACAACAATAACAACAACAACAACAACACACACACACACACACACACACACAAACACACACACACACACACACACGAAAGAAAGAAGAGAAAAACAGAATGGATACCCGCTATTGACAAAAGAGAAATTTGGATGGAATTCAGGAATACAGAATCTAGGTGAGTACTAACCTAGGTGAAGATCAACCAGCCTGACTTTTATCTCATGCAAAGAATAAAACTATGTGGGACTTGAAAGGACAGGAGCCCATGGGCACCCTTAGGAAAGAAGGGAGATGCAGAACATAGTGGGCCAGGGAAGCCCAGAATGAGAACTCATAGCTTTACAGTTGCCATCTTCAGAACTGCAGGCCATGCTCTCAGCCTGCCTACATTTTACCTGGATGGTGCCCTGACAAAAAATGTAACATTGAGACACTTGGCTCCATTTAAGACCAGTTGTCCACAATCAGGGAAAGGGAGACATGCTCCAGCCATCTTTGGGCTAGTTAAGAAATATGATTATAAAACAAGATTAGTGCAAAGTACCTTTAGCCAGTATTCTTGCCTGGAGAATCCCATGGACAGAGGAGCTTGATGGGCTACAGTCCATGGGTCACAAAGAGTTGGACACAACTGAGTGACTTCACTTTCTTTCAGCTTTGGCCAGAACTTTAGGAGGTGGCAGCTCTGACTTTGGGAGGATGACTTGTTGAGTGAAGTGGGAACTTACTACAGGGTCACTAAGACAGTCACATAGTTAGAGAAGTGGATGGTGCCCAGTGAACTCTGGTTCCCACCATAAGTAAGTCACTGCCATGGATCTTCTGGTTATGGTTCCCTCACTACTAATCACAGGTGAAAATGGACTCAATACAATTAAGCTGCTAAACCACTCTGCTTTTGTTTGGAACTGTTGTGTCCTTGGGACAGTTTCAGGTTCAAGTAGTGGTAAGTAACAGAACTGAACAAGCAGGGATTGTCATGTGAAGCATAAGTAAACTGCAAAGAAAAAAGTTACTCCCCTCCCTCCAACTTTATTGAGATATAATAGACAAATAAGTTGGTAAGATATTTAAAGCATGTGGCATAACAATTTGATCCACATTTTTATTGTGAAAGGGTTCACCCCATTGAGCTAATGCATCCGTCACCTCAGACATTTACTTATTTTTTATTTTTGGTGAGAATATTTAAATTTTATACTTAGCATATTTCAATTATGCAATATAGTATATCAGCTATAGTTATCATATTATACATTAGATCCTCAGAGAAAGACAAATACCACATGCTATCACTTAAATGTGGAATCTTAAAAAAAAACCAAAAACAACTTTTTTTTTATAACTCATGGAAACAGGAGAAAAAAAGTTACCAGGGACTAGGGTGGGGATAATAGAAGTGGGACTAGATCTGATAGACAGAGTGCCTGATGAACTATGGACGGAGGTTCATAATATTGTACAGGAGACAGGAATCAAGATCATCCTCAAGAAAAAGAAATGCAAAAAAGCAAAATGGCTCTCTGAGGAGGCCTTACAAATAGCTGTGAAAAGAAGAGAAGTGAAAAGCAAAGGAGAAAATGAAAGATATACCCATTTGAATGCAGAGGTCCAAAGAATAGCAAGAAGAGATAAGAAAGCCTTCTTCAGCTATCAATGCAAAGAAATAGAGGAAAACAATAGAATGGGAAAGACTAGAGATCTCTTCAAGAAAATTAGAGATACCAAGGGACGATTTCATGCAAACGTGGGCACAATAAAGGACAGAAAGGATATGGACCTAACAGAAACAAAAGATATTAAGAAGAAGCAGCAAGACCACACAGAAGAACTGTACAAGAAGATCTTCACAACCCAGATAATCAATATGGTGTGAACACTCACCTAGAGCCAGACATCGTGGAATGTGAAGTCAAGTGGGCCTTAGGAAGCATCACTACAGACAAAGCTAGTGGAGGTGACGGAATTCCAGTTGAGCTATTTCAAATCCGGAAAGATGATGCTGTGAAAATGCTGCACTCAGTATGCCAGCAAATTTGGAAAACTCAGCAGTGGTCACAGGAATGGGAAAGGTCAGTTTTCATTCTAATCCCAAAGAAAGGCAATGCCAAAGAATGCTCAAACTACTACTACTATTTCTGCTTTATTGACTATGCTAAAGCTTCTGGCTGTGTGGATCACAGTAAACTGGAAAATTCTGAAAGAGATGGGAATACCAGACCACCTAACCTGCCTCTTGAGAAATCTGTGTGCAGGTCAGGAAGCAACAGTTAGAACTGGACATGGAACAACAGACTGGTTCCAAATAGGAAAAGGAGTACGTCAAGGCTGTATATTGTCACCCTGCTTATTTAATTTATGTGCAGAGTACATCATGAGAAATGCTGGGCTGGAAGAAACAGAAGCTGGAATCAAGATTGCTGGGAGAAATATCAATAACCTCAGATATGCAGATGATACTTCCCTTATGGAAGAAAGCAAAGAACTAAAGAGTCTCTTGATGAAAGTGAAAAGAGGAGAGTGAAAAAGTTAGCTTAAAACTCAACATTCAGAAAATGAAGATCATAGCATCTGGTCTCATCACTTCATGGCAAATAGATGGGGAAACAGTGGCAAACTATTTTTCTGGGCTCTAAAATCACTGCAGATGGTGACTGCAGTCATGAAATTAAAAGATGCTTGCTCTTTGAAAGAATTATGACCAACCTCGACAGCATATTAAAAAGCAGAGACCTTACTTTGCCAACAAGGGCTGTCTAGTCAAAGTTACGGTTTTTCCAGTGGTCATGTATGGATGTGAGAGTTGGTCTTTAAAGAAAGCTGAGCACCAAAGAATTGATGCTTTCGAGCTGTGGTGTTGGAGAAGACTCTTGAGAGTCCCTTAGACTGCAAGGAGATCCAACCAGTTCATCTTAAAGGAAATGAGTCCTGAATATTCATTGGAAAGAATGATGCTGAAGCTGAAACTCTAATACTTTGGCCACCTGATACAAATAACTGATTCCTTAGAAAAGACCCCGATGCTGGGAAAGATTGAAGATGAGAGGAGAAGGCAATGACAGGATGAGATGGTTGCATGGCATCACCAACTCAATGGATATGAGTATGAGTAAACTCCAGGAGTTGGTGATGAACAGAGAGGCCTGGTGTGCTGCCGCCCACTGTGTCTCAAAGAGTCAGACACAACTGAGTGACTGAACTGAACTCCAGTGTGAACCTCATCTTAACTAACTGTATCTGAAACATCCTTATTATTAATATTTTTTAATAAATCACAATGTGGAGTGCTAGGGGGTGGAACGTTACTATATGAATATTGATGGGGACACAATTTAACCTGTACTAAGACGGACTCGATGGACTTGAGTCTGAGTGAACTCCGAGAGATGGTGATGAACAGGGAGGCCTGGTGTGCTGCGACTGATGGGGTCACAAAGAGTTGGACACGACTGAGTGACTGAAATGAAGACTGTAATTATCAACACTGAATAAAACAAAACGCTTTCACTCTTGACAGTTCAGTCTTTAGTAAAATTTAATAAAAGATGTTTGCATCAGGGAGTATCATGGACTCTAAATTCTGAGCTCTTTTTGGATTGAAACTGAGTTCTCGGTGGGAGTTATGGAGAAAGATATTAGTATGTTTGGAATGCTATGTAAGTCCTTTAAGTAACTTGAATTTAAAAAATCTGACGTTTACCCTTAAAGCATTTAATGCTTTAGAGCATTTACTCTTAAAATATTTTATAAAGCTTTATTTGATTTTTTTTTCTTTTGGAGACATTGATACATTTACTTTAATTTTGAAATAGGGGAAATTATATAGAAGCTAGGAATGCTGGGAATTATGTGTGTGTTCCAAAGTATTTGGGGTTTGTATAACTGTAGATTTCTTTTCGGAGAAGGCAGTGGCTCCCCATTCCAATAATCTTGCCTGGGAAATCCCAGGGTGGAGGAGCCTGGTAGGCTGCAGTCCATGGGGTCACGAAGAGTCGGACATGACTGAGTGACTTTCACTTTTCACTTTCATGTGCTGGAGAAGGAAATGGCAACCCACTCCAGTGTTCTTTCCTAGAGAATCCCAGGGATGGGGGAGCCTGGTGGGCTGCCATCTATGGGGTCGCATAGAGTCGGACACGACTGAAGTGACTTAGCAGCAGATTTCTTTTCTTGGAAACTTCAAACACTAGTTGGAGCAATTTTTCCATTAACACTAAATCTCTGAGAGTTTACCTTTAAGCATTGTTTTATTCTCAGGTAGGAGGCATTCCTTGAAGTTCCCAGGCTGAAAGTCACTCTGATTGCCATCAAAAATGCTTCAAGGCAACTCAGTAGCTGTTTTTGCCAAGATTTGACTGGGAGAGGCTGGATAAATAAGAGTGATGGCTGATGGGGAAGAGATAAATCCATGAGATAGATCTTGTTTTTTCTTTTTTAAGTTTTACTTTACAATACTGTATTGGTTTTGCCATATATCAACATGAATCCTCCACAGGTGTACATGTGTTCCCAATCCTGAACCCCCCTCCTCCATCCTGCATCCGGTCCCATCACTTCATGGGAAATAGATGGGGAAACAGTGGAAACAGTGTCAGACTTTATTTTTCTGGGCTCCAAAATCATTGCAGGTGGTGATTGCAGCCATGAAATTAAAAGATGCTTACTCCTTGGAAGGAAAGTTATGACCAACCTAGATAGTATATTCAAAAGCAGAGACATTACTTTGCCAACAAAGGTCCATCTAGTCAAGGCTATGGTTTTTCCAGTGGTTATGTATGGATGTGAGAGTTTGACTATAAAGAAAGCTGAGCACAGAAGAACTGATGCTTTTGAACTGTGGTGTTGGAGAAGACTCTTGAGAGTCCCATGGACTGCAAGGAGATCCAACCAGTCCATCCTAAAGGAGATCAGTCCTGGGTGTTTATTGGAAGGACTGATGTTGAAGCTGAAGTACTTTGGCCACCTGATGCATAAAACTGACTCACTGGAAAAGACCGTTTTGCTGAGAAAGATTGAAAGCAGGAGGAGAAGGGAATGACAGAGGATGAGATGTTTGGATGTCATCACTGACTCAATGGTCATGGGTTTGGGTGGACTCCAGGAGTTGGTTATGGACAGGGAAGTCTGGCATGCTGCGGTTCATGGAGTCGCAAAGAGCTGGACATGACTGAGTGTCTGAACTGAACTGAATAGATATGGGAACAAACCCTTAATTTTTAAAAATAATATTTATGAAAACACTTATTTTTTCCAACATGGGCACCAATCTGAGGAATTTAGAGGAAATATTCCATCACCACTCTCACCCAGGAAATAAATCTACTAGAAAATTAACAGTGAAATGTTTTTTTAAATATATTTAATTGTTTTCTTAACTGATGCTAAACTATATCAGTTACATAAAGTAAAACTTGACTTCAGATTTTTAAAATTCCCCACATTAAAATACAGTAGAGAAGAGCAGACTCACTGAAGGCTCAGTGAAGAGCAGACTCACTACTTCAGGAAAATAAATTAGTGAAATTAGTAGTCAAGCATTCAAAATTTTTTGTACTTTAGGGGAGAGGTATGAGATAATTATGATGGAGAAAATATAAAGAAACAAGGAAGAGATGCCCAGGAGTAAACCTACAGAAATCAAATTTTCACAATTGATTTGAAAAAAGTATGCAAAAATTACTAAGTCATTGAACAAAATGCCCTTGAGTTGAAGATTTGATTTTTGGTTATGACAGAGGAAAATATTAAAGGAGGTAATTGGGCATAAACATATTCGAGTGAGATGTTTTAATTTCTGATAATTAAAAATTCTTTAAGCATACAATAGGAAATAAAAGTTGCTAAATAAAAGGAAGAAAAATCCAGTTGGCATCAGACATCTCCGTAACAATAAATAGTAGATAGCAGGATTCATTTTTTCAGTTTTCCATGAAAATATTCTTAACCTAGAATTCTATAGCCATTGAAACTATCACTCATTTATGAAAGTAACAGAAGCTCATTCTTAGTCATGAAAGTTTTCCAGAGAAATCCATTTTCTTCTAAGTGATTACAAGTCAGATGCTCCAAAATAACTAGCTTTGTTATATACTAGCAGTAAGCAGTTTAAAGCTATAATAGAAAAAAGTATTTTTATTAAGCAACAAAAGTATAATATAAAATGTCTGGCAGTAATTTAATGAGAAGTGTGCACAATCTGGTAATACGATCCACTTAGCAAGTATTTGTTTAATATATACCAAGTTTCTAGCATTGAGAACATACTGAGGGACACATAAGAAAATTTGAATATGAACACCAGTCTCCTAAATTAAACAGGAAAAATCAACAGTGAAAATATGTAAGTTATCCTCTAAATATGTCTATCATCTATCTTTGTCTCTATCTACTAATTGAACTATTCTGATTATTTTAGAATTGAGGAAGAGATTTAGAGAAATAATTATTGTAGATATACAAATGAGCATATGATAGGAAAGGTTTTTTTTAAATAAGATAGTTTTGGAGAGAGAGGCACAGAATTAAAAAAAAAAACAAACAGAACTTTTTACAGAATTTTTATAGTTAAAGTAGTGCTGGTATGAGCCAAGAGGAATAGAATACAATCAAGTGCAAAGAGCACCAAATGTGTGTGTATGTTAGTATTATATTAGTATTTGATTAAAATGCCCTTTCAAATTACTGGGGAGAATGGATGTTGTTACGGTTGAGCTACCTGGTTTAAAAGATGTTAAATGTTAGAAAAATATTGGTGAATGTTTGTTTAATTCCTGAGTGAAGAGCTATTTTTTTTTAAAACAAGCCTCCAAAATTAAAAACTATAAAGGAAAAGACTGATATGACAGTGACGTAAAAGACTCTACTAGTCTCAGCCTCCTATTTACATTGTAGAGAAGGATTTCTGGGAAGCAACTGTCCTGCATTTTCCAACATGTTTACTGAGGTGAGGCCACATGGGTATTTTTCACCAATGGAATATACGTGTGTTTGGGGGTTATTTCTGGACCAAGGTGACTGTGGAGCTCCACGTTCTCTACATTTGCTTACCAGTTCAAGGCATAGGGCTGCCCTGATAGCTCAGTTGGTAAAGAATCCACCTGCAATGCAGGAGACCCCGGTTTGATTCCTGGGTTGGGGCAATCTGCTGGAGAAGGGATAGGCTACCCACTCCAGCATTCTAGCCTGGAGAATTCCATGGACTGTATAGTTTATGGGGTCTCAAAAAGTCAGACACAGCTAGCATTTTGTGTCACCACACAATGAAAGAACCTGGGCTTAAAATAATTGCATGAAAAAAGCTGCCCATTGACCAGGATATTGTGGTGTGTCGATATGGTAAAGTATAATGCAGCAATAAAATGAAATAAATATTTTTGTGTTGTTATTTGTATTAGTAGATCACTCCCAATGTGTATCAATGGTGAATGAAAAATAAATTATATATTCATTTGCTAAATAATCATGAACCTTTTATGTAGAAACTCTTAGGCTCGAAGTAGAGATTAAGACAGAATCAAAAACACTGCCCACATCTCTTTACTTCAAATCACTTCTTTCCAAAATATGATCTTACTTTCTTATAGGTATAGGTCAGTTGATTAGATCATAGAAAGGAAGGGTTTCCCTGGTGACTCAGTGGTAAAGAATCCACTTGTCATTGCAGGAGACATGAGTTCGATTGCTGGGTGGGAAAGAGCCCCTGGAGAAGGAAATGGCAACACATTCTAGTATTCTTGCCCGGGAAATCCCATGGACAAGGAGCCTGGCCGGCTACAATTTATGGAATCTCAAAACAGTCAGACACAGATGAGCGATTAAACAACTCTTATTTAAGTACTTCTGTCACCTGGAGATGCTGCTTCCCCTTAGCCTCTGAGTCTTTTAATATGTTATTCCCTCTGCCTGGAACACAGTTTTTGAAGGCCAATGAAATGCCAGTGCTTGGCATTTGAATCATTGTGGTGATTAATTTTATGTGTCATCTTGATTGGGCTAAGGGGTGCCCAGATAACCTGTGAAACATTTCTGGATATGTCTGCAAGGATGTTTCTGAAAGAGATAAGCACTGAATTTGTAGACTGAGTAAAGAAAAACACGTTCCCCAGTGTGGGAGGACATCAGCCAGTTGGTTGAAGAAATGAATAGAAAAAAAGACTGAGGAAGGAGAAGCTGCTGTATGCTTGGACAGCCATCTTCTTTCTTCAGACATAGGCATTCATGGTTCTCAGACTTTTAGATTCGGACTGACTTATCCTTTCTTCCCCAAGCTTCCCTTGTTCTCTCGCTTGCAGGTGGCAGGCCATGGAACTTTTCAGTCTCCATAACTGTATGACCATTACTTATAATAAATCTCCTCTTATATATTTTATTGGTTCTGTTTCTCTAGAGAACCCTGACTAATACAGATATGTCTTAGGTTCCTTTTACTTGTATATAATACCCAAAAAAATCAGCCCTCATATGCACACATCCTGATCCAACTCATAAGCTTTTATTGCCAGCTTCCTCACCCAGAAAGATTAAAATTCCCTGGGGCCCGCAGGCTTGGCCGAAAGAAGAGACACCACGCTTCCTTTTTGTGCAGCCCTTTGGGTGTAGCTGTTGTTTCCGTTGGTCCCTGCTCTGTGTGTGCCCAACTGGTTTACCTCTCTGATTCAACCTCATCTGTTATTTACACAAATTCAAATCAACACTTAACGGTAATGGTCATAGCAATCCCTTAGGCTTTTCAGTCCTAGAAATTTCTACTGATTTAGCCAATTGTCTTCAAATCATCTAAAAGGAGTCTCAGCTCATAATTAATAAAAATTGAAAAAGCCAGGTCGTAAAGGAATTTCTCAGGATTTCTACTGATTCAGGATTCTTCACC
>SJYC01036877.1:0-10090 GCA_006408675.1 Madoqua kirkii | reverse complement strand
AAAAAAAAAAAAAAGTAAAATAGTTGTTCACAAATAGCTGTGAAAAGAAAGGAAGTGAAAAGGAAAGGAGAAAATGAAAGATATACCCATTTCAATGCAGAGCTCCAAAGAATGGCAAAGAGAGATAATAAAGTTTTTCTCAGTGATCATTGGAAAGAAATAGAGGAAATCAATAGAATGGGAAAGACTATAAATCTCTTCAGGGAAATTAGAGATACCAAGGGAACATTTCATGGAAAAAATGGGCTCAATAAAGAACAGAAATGGTACAGACCTAACAGAGGCAGAAGATATCAAGAAGAGTTGGCAAGACTACATAGAAGAACTGTACAAACCATATCTTCAAACTCAGAAAATCATGACTCACCTAGAGACAGACATCCTGGAATGTGAAATCAAGTGGGCCTTAGGAAAATAAGAAGTCAAGAAACACCAGGAGTAACAGGCAAACTTGGCCTTGAAATGCAGAATGAAGCAGGGCAAAGACTAATGGAATTTTGCCAAGGGAACACACTGGTCATAGCAAACACCCTTTTCCAACAACACAAGAAAAGACTCTACACATGGACATCACCAAATGGTCAACATCAAAATCAGATTGATCATATTATTTGCAGCCAAAGATGGAGAAGTTCTATACGAAGCATCACTACGAACAAAGCTACTAGAGGGGATGGAATTCCAGTTGAGCTATTTCAAATTCTGAAAGATGATGCTGTGAAAGTGCTGCACTCAATATGCCAGCAAATTTAGAAAACTCAGCTGTAGCCAAAGGACTGGAAAAGGTCAGTTTTCATTCCAATCCCAAAGAAAGGCAATGTCAAAGAATGCTAAACTACCGCATGATCGTATTCTCACATGCAGTAAGTAATGCTCAAAATTCTCCAGGCCAGTCTTCAGCAATACGTGAACCATGAATTTTCTGATTTTCAAGCTGGCTTCAGAAAAGGCAGAGGAACAAGGGATTAAATTGCCAACATCTGCTGGATCATGGTAAAAGCAAGAAAATTCCAGAAAAGCAAACAAACAAACAAAACATCTATTTCTGTTTTATTGACAATGTCAATACCTTGACTGTGTGGATCACAACAAATTGGAAAATTCTGAAAGAGATGGGAATACCAGACCACCTGACCTGCCTGTTGAGAAACCTGTATTCAGGTCAGGAAGCAGCAGTTAGAACTGGCCATTGAACAACAGACTGGTTCCAAACAGGAAAAGGAGTACGTTAAGGCTGTATACTGTCACTCTACTGTTTTAACTTATATGTAGACTACAACATTAGAAACAATAGGCTGAAAGAAGCACAACCTGGAATCAAGAGAGCTGAGAGAAATATCAATAACCTCAGATATGCATATGACACCACCCTTATGGCAGAAAGTGAAGAGGAACTAAAAAGCCTTTTCATGAAAGTGATTAAAGACAGTGAAAAAGTTGGCTTAAATTTCGTCATTCACAAAACTGCTATCATGGCTTCTGGTCACATCACCTCACGGCAAATAGAGGCAGAAACATTTAAACAGTGGCTGACTTTGGGGGGACTCCAAAGTCACTGCAGATGGTGTTTGCAGCCTTGAAATTAAAAGATGCTTAGTCCTTGGAAGAAACGTTATGAACAACTTAGACAGAATATTCAAAAGAAGAGACATTACTTTGCCAACAAAGGTCCATCTAGTTAAGGCTGTAGTTTTTACTGTGGTCATGTATGGATGTGAGAGTTGGACTGTGAAGAAGGCTGAGAGCTGAAGAATTGATGCTTTTGAGCTGTGGTGTTGGAGAAGACTCTTGCAAGTCCCTTGGAATGCAAGGAGATACAACCAGTCCATTCTGAAGGAAATCAACCCTGGGATTTCTTTGGAAGGAATGATGCTAAAACTGAAATGCCAGTACTTTGGACACTTCATGTAAAGAGTTGACTCATCAGAAAAGGCTCTGATGCTGGGAAGAATTGGGGACAGGAGGAGAAGACAAAGACAGAGGATGAGATGGCTGGAGGGCATCACTGAATTGATGGTCATGAATCTGAGTGAACTCCAGGAGATGGTGATGGACAGGGAGGCCTGTCGTGCTGTGATTCATGGGGTTGCAGAGTCAGACACAACTGAGTGACTGAACTGAGCTGAACTGAGCTAATCTCCTTGGAAGGAAAGTTATGACAATCAGACAGCATATTACACAACAGAGACATTACTTTGCCAACAAAGGTTCATCTAGTCAAGGGTATGATTATTCTAGCGGTCATGAGTTAATGTGAGATTAGATTAATTAAAAAGCTGAGTGCTGAAGAATTGATGCTTTTGAACCGTGATGTTGGAGAAGACTTTTTAACTCAGATGACCATTATATCTACTACTATAAACAGGAATCACTTAGAAGACTATGCCAAGGCCTGATGATGTGCACCAAAATAAACTATGGAAAATTCTAAAATAAATGGGAATAGTAGACCGCCTGACTTGCCTCTTGAGAAATTTCTATGTAGGTCATAAGGCAACAGTTAGCACTGGACATAGAAGAGCATACCTCTTCTCTATAGGAAAAGGAGTATGTCAAGGTAGTGAATTGTTACCTTGCTTAATTAACTTCTATACAGAGTTTATCATGAGAAACATTGAGCTGGAAGAAGCACAATCGGAATCAAGACTGTCAGGAGAAATATAAATAACCTCAGATATGCATATGACACTACACTTAGGTAGAAAGTGAAAGACTAAGGAGACTCTTGATGAAAGTGAAAGAGGAACATGAAAAACTTGGCTTAAAGCTCAATATTCAGAAAACTAGGATCATGACATCTAGTCTGATCACTTTGTGGGAAACAGATGGGGAAACAGTAAAAAAAAAAGTCAGACTTTATTTTGTCGGGCTCCAAAGTTACTGCAGATTGTGATTGCACCCATGAAAGTAAAGGACGCTTATCTTTTGAAAGGAAAATTATGACCAACTGCCAGGAGCCAGCATGGAGATCCCACCCATGCCAAGATCATATGGAGAGTCCTGATGGGCAAGGTAAGTCAGGTCTCAAGGAGTCCTCTGTGTGAGCATCTACCCCGAAATCAAAATCTGTCTGTTTACTGTCTGCTATACTATAATCTTCTGACATTACCACCTTTCTCTGGAAAAAGTTAACTTATAGCTCAAACTGTCTCCTGTATATATATATATATATAGTCTATATATATATAGTCTCGGTTTAAACTCCTTTGATAGCTTTAAAACTTGTCTGATTGGTCTGCCAGGACTTTTAAAACTTGTGGATTGTTTACAGCCTCCAATCTTGAGAGTCATGAAGCTTAAAACATCTTAAAGATATAAAGCCTTTTAGAGCTAAGAATTAGTTTGATAAAGGGTTCTGTTGTTGAGTTAAGGTTTGCCGCCAGGCCTACATATCATTTATTTTTTAGGCAGTTGGGAAAATTTTCATAAATGTAAATGCAATGCAGAAATAGGAATATAGTAGTTTTGATATAAGTGATACTAGACTTTTGAGTCAATGAACTTTCTCTTTGTTATATATCATTGTATTCCATTCTCTTTTTATAAATTTTTGTGTCCTTGTCATGTAAGAATGTAACTTTATTCAGTGCTTTCTGAGAGTGGCACCAGACTTTGGGAAGAACACCACTATTACCCTTATCAGAAAAAGGCTGTAGTCTTACATCCAGTTCAGTTCAGTTTAATCTCTCATTTGTGCCTGACTCTTTGTGACCCCATGACTAGTAGCATGCCAGGCCTCCCTGTCCATCACCATCTCCCAGAGTTCACTCAGACTCATGACCATCGATTCAGTGATGCCATTCAGCCATCTCATACTCTGTCGTTTTCTTCTCCTTCTGCCCCCAATCCCTCCCAGCATCAGAGTCTTTTTCAATAAGTCAGCACTTCGCATGAGGAAGCCAAAGTACTGGCGTTTCAGTTTTAGCATCATTTCTTCCAAAGAAATTCCAGGGCTGATCTCTTTCAGAATGGACTGGTTAGATCTCCTTGCATTCCAAGGGACTTGCAAGAATCCTCCAACACCACAGTTCAAAAGCATCAATTCTTCAGCACTCAGCCTTCTTCACAATCCAACTCTCATATCCATACATGACTACTGGGAAAACCATAGCCTTGACTAGGTGGACCTTAGTCGGGAAAGTAATTTCTCTGCTTTTGAATATGCTATCCATCTAGTTTAGGTTATGATTTTTTTCAGTTTTCACATATGGATGTGAGAGCTGGAATATAATGAAACTTGAGTACTGAAATATTGATGTTTTTGAACTGTGGGGTTGGAGAAGATTCTTTGGAGTCCCTTGGTCTGCATTGCATACCAACCAGTCCATCCTAAAGGGGATCAGTCCTGGGTATTCACCGGAAGGACTGATGTTGAAGATGAAACTCCTATACTTTGGCCACCTGATGGGAAAAGCTGACTCATTTGAAAAAATCCTCATTCTGTGATAGATTGAGGGCAGGAGAAGGGGACAACAGAGGGTGAGATGGTTGGATGGCATTACTGAGTCTATGGACATGAATTTGGGTAGACTGTAGGAGTTGTTGATGGACAGGCAATCTAGCATGGTGTGGTTCATGGAGCTGCAAAGAGTCAGACAAGATTGAGTGACTGAACTGTGCCGGGAGGCAGCACACAAGATCCCACCAATAACAATTCATGTGAAGGAGACTTGATAAGCAAGGCTTCAGGAC
The DNA here is from genome assembly GCA_006408675.1 of Madoqua kirkii. Taxonomy (NCBI): domain Eukaryota; kingdom Metazoa; phylum Chordata; class Mammalia; order Artiodactyla; family Bovidae; genus Madoqua; species Madoqua kirkii. Next base: position 5,398 of record SJYC01036877.1, on the reverse strand, counting down.
TCAAGTGACTCCCTAGGTCTATCCCACACATTACAAGGTCATGTGGAGAGACCTCCTGAGAAAAGCGGATCAGTACTTGAGGGACACCCTGGACCTGCTCGAGCATCTACCCTGAAACAAGAATCTGTCTGTCTTACTATGTTATGATTTTCAACAACTCTTTTAACATTAACAAGGGGCTATCCCCTACCACTTTTTTCTGGAAAAAAAATTAACTTAGGGCTCTAGTTAGTAAACCTCCTGGGCATGAAAGGAGTATTTTAATTCAACCCCCTGTTAGCATTCTAACTTATTGGCAGGTTTATCCAAACTCTTGAAACATTGTTGGCCCCAATGCTTGCTACCAAATTCTACATCTCTTCTCCATTGTGTTTCTGGGAATGCATATAATTAAGATGAAGAAAAAAAAAAATAAAATAAGAACCAGCCTTAACATTAGCAACATTTACACTTTGAGTTAATAACTTCTTTCTTTGCTGTAACCCATTGAATCTTTGCTCCATAAAAAATGTAACTCTGTACTTTACGGGTGATGCAGGTTAAGGAATTTAATACCAAAAAAAAAAAAAAAGAAAAGAAACAAAAAAACATTTCAAGGGAAAGTAAGTGACCAATCTTTATGAAAAAGGGGTCATAAAATGTCAACAGGCCTCCTGGCCAGAAGATAATGTATAAAAATTAAGACCCTTTTATATGAAACAGTATGCAAGAAGAAACCTGGTATTGATAAAAGTTAATACCAGTGGAATGTTGAGTTGGCTCTGCATTTTTCACTTTGCTCAATGTACAACTCAGGGTATAAAAACTCCCTTAAAAAATAAAGTGGTGGAGAATGCTCACTGAAGCTTGGTCTCCCCATGTTTTTCATTCTTTCTCTTTGTTTTTCCTTTTTTAGGCTGATTCCCTGGAGCACAAGGGCCCTCTGAGTTCACTTTCCTGCCTGGGCTTCTAAGACCAACTTGAGAAGGTGCCCAAGGTGAGGGCACCTTCAGCTATTCCACCGGCAGCCTATGTAAACAGAGCAAATCCCATGCTGGGGTTTATTGGCTTTCTGCATAAACCAAGGAATATCAGCCTCTTTCTCTCCTCTGTTTTTGTAACTACATAATTCTTTCCTTATCTCTTTCTCTATTTCTGTCAGTGGCTGATGCTGTTCACACTTTGGATAACCCTGGATCCAACCAGAGTTGGACCCTAGTAGAACTGAACTGATGTCTCAGGCAAAGTTGGCTGGATATATCAAGAACATGGAAGTGATTCAATTCAAGCTTTACCCCAGGCAGGCCTTCTGTGTCAAGAAGCTTTGTTGTTGTTGTATGTTTCTGTGTATTTCTGCCTCTTCTTAGTATCTTCTACTTTTGTTAGGTTGACACCATTTCTGTCCTTTATTGTGCCTTTTTTTTTTTTCTGATATGTTTCTTTGTATCTCTAAATTCTTGACAAGATCTCTAGTCTTTTCCTTTTTAAAAAACTTATTTAAATTGGAGACCTATTACTTTGCAATATTGTGGTCATTTTTGCCATACCTTGGCATAAATCATCCATGTGTGTACATGTGTCCCCCATCTCGAACACCTCTCCCACCTCCCTCTCCCTCTGGGTTTTTCCAGTTCACAGCTTTGAGTGCTCTTTGTCATGCATTGGACTTTGACTTGTGATATATATCACATGTATTGTACGTGTTTCAATATTATTCTCTCAAATCATTCCACTCTTATCTTCTTCTACAGAATCTAACAGTCTGTGCTTTATATATGTGGCTGTTTGGCTGTCTTGAATATGTCATAGCTACCATTTTTCTAAATTCCATATATATGTATTAACATCCTGTATTTGTGTTTCCCCTTCTGACTTATTTCATTCTGTATAATAGGCTTCAGTTTCATCCATGTAACTTTTGTCCAGTTCAGTCGCTCAGTCATGTCTGACTCTTTGCAACCCCATGAATTGCAGCACACCAGTCTCCCTGTCTATCACTAAAACCTGGAGTTCACTCAGACTCACATCCATCAAAATCAGTGATGCCATCCTACCATCTCATCCTCTGTCATCCTCTTCACTCCTGCCCCCAATACCACCTAGCATCAGAGTCTTTTCCCAGTGAGTCAACTCTTTGCATGAGGTGTGCAAAATACTGGAGTTTTAGCTTCAGCATCATTGTCTCCAAAGATATCCCAGGGCTGATCACCTTCAGAATGGACTGGTTGGATCTTGCTGTCCTAGGTACTCTCAAGAGTTTTCTGCAACACCACAGTGCAAAAGCATCAGTTCTTTGGTGCTCAGCTTTCTTCACAGTCCAACTCTCACATCCATACATAACCATTGGAAAAAACCATAGCCTTGACCAGACAGACATTTGTTGGCAAAGCAATGTCTCTGCTTTTTAATATTCTGTCTAGGTTGGGCATAACATTCCCTTTAACAGTAAGCATATTTTAATTGTATGGCTACAATCACCATCTGCAGTGAATTTTGAGCCCCACGAAACAAAGTCTGACACTGTTTCCACTGTTTCCCCATCTATTTCCCATGAAGTGATGGGGCCAGATGCCATTATCTTTATTTTCATAATACTGAGCTCTAATCAACTTTTTTCACTCTCCTCTTTCACTTTCATCAAAAGGCATTTTTAGTTCCTCTTCACTTTCTGCCCTTTACAGTACTGTCATCTGCATGTCTGAGGTTATGGATATTTTCCTGACAATCTTGATTCTAGCCTGTGCTTCCTTAACCCAGTGTTTCTCATCATGTACTCTGCATATAAGTTAAATAAGTAGATTAGCACTCAAATGTGTTCTTCTTTTATAGCTGAGTAATATTCCATTGTGATATATACCACAGCATTTTTTTCCATTTGTCTGCCTATGGAATCTAGGTTGCTTCCATGTCCTAGCTATTGTAAACAGTGCTATGACCAATACTGGGGTATATGTGTCTCTTTCAGTTCTTGTTTCCTTGATGTGTATGCAGAACAGTAAAATTGTTGGGTCATGTGGCAGTTCTACTTTCAGTTTTTTAAGCAATCTCCCCACTATTCTCCATGGTGGCTCTGCACCAACAGTTTAAGAGGGTTTTCTCTTTCCCACAGCCTCTCCAGCTTTTATTGTTTGTAGACTTTTTTGATAGCAGCCATTCTGACTGGCAAGAGATGGTATCTCATTGTGGTTTTAATTTGCACTTTTCTGATAATGAGTGATATAAAGAATATTTTCTTTTTCTTTTCTTTCTTTTTTTTTTTTTTTAAGCTATCTGTATGTCTTCTTTTGGAGGAGGCAATGGCAACCCACTACAGTACTGTTGCCTGGAAAAATCCATGGATGGAGGAGTCTCTTGGGCTGCAGTCAATGGGTTCACTAAGAGGCAGGCACGACTGAGCGACTTCACTTTCATGCATTGGAGAAGGAAGTGGCAACTCACTCCAGTGTTCTTGCCTGGAGAATCTCAGGGATGGGGCCGCCTGCTGGGCTGCCATCTATTGGGTCACACAGAGTCGAACACAAAGTCGACTGAACCGACTTAGCAGCAGCAGCAGGTAAGTGATTACACCATCGTGATTATCTGAGTGAGAATACACAGGTCATAGCAAACACCCTCTTCCCACAACAGAAGGGAAGACTCTACACATGGACATAACTAGATGATTGACATAAAAATCAGATTGATTATATTCTTTTCAGCCAATTTTTGATCTGTACAGTCACCAAAATAAAAAAGACTGGGATCTAACTGTGGCTCAGATAATAAACTCCTTATTGCCCAATTCAGACTTTAGTTGAAGATAGTAGAGAAAACCACTAGACCATCAGCTATGACCTAAATCAAATCTCTTATGATTATACAATGGAAGTGAGAAATTAATTTAAAGGACTAGATTTCATAGACAGAGTGCCTGAGAAAGTATGGATGAAAGTTCACAACATTGAACAGGAGACAGGGATCAAAGTCATCTCAAAAAAAAAAAAAAAAAAAGAAATGCAATAAAGCAAAATGGCTGTGTGAGGAGGACTTATGATAGGTGTGAAAAAGTAATTAACCTCCAACTAAAAGAAATACTTTAAAAAAAAGAGAGAGAAACAAAAAAGAAAACAAAGTGGAAAAGGAAATATATATACCCATTTGAATGCAGAGTTCCAAAGAACAGAAGGACAGATAAGAAAGCCTTCTTCAGTGATCAGTGCAAAGAAATAGAAGAAAACAACAGAATGGGAAAGACTAGCGATCTCTACGAAAATTAGAGATACCAAGGATATATTTCATGCAAAGATGAGCTCAATAAAGGACAGAAATTATATGGGCCTAAGAGAAGCAGACAATATGAAAAAGAGGTGACAAAAATACACAGAACTGTTTAACATAGAGAATCCCCTCTATTATGTAGGAAAATAAAACTTAGAGTTTTAAATGTGAAATATGAACTATTTCATATTTCCTGAAACAATATAGACACAAAGGTTACATATGACATATATTGAGAGTTCCATATTGTTGGAAAAGCAGTATCAAAATGGATATGTGCTATTTATAGGATGCCGCATTTTATGTGGGAAAATCAGATCTCACATTTTCATAGGTGAAATAAATTGTCTGTAAACTGCCAGGCTCTTCTGTCCATCAGTTTCACAAGGAAAAAATATTAGTGTGGGTTGTCACTTCCTTCTTAAAAAGAAAATAAACATTACCTGTAAAAATATTGTGGCTCTTGTGCCAACATAGAAAACATCATATGTCATGTACAAAAATTTGAAGCAGTTTTGATAAGTGGTAGAGAATTCCATAGTTCCTGTTGAGAACTCTGTCTTCACATATTTATCAATGAAATATTTTGAGCTCCATGTGCTGTGCTGTGCTTATTTTCAGTCATACTTGACCCCTTGTTACTCCAAAGATAAGGCCCAGCAGAATCCTTTGCCTATGAATATTCTCCAGGCAAGAATACTGGAGGGAGCTGCCTTCCCCTTCTCCAGGTGATCTTCCCAACCCAGGGATAAAACTCAGGTATCCTGCATTTCTGATGGATTCTTAACCATCTGATCCACCAGGAAATTCCAAGAATACTGGACTGGGTAACCTATCCTTCTGGCTAACTTTTTGACACAGGATTCAAACCAGAGTCTCCTGCATTGCACAAAGATTCTTCCCAAGCTGAACTCCCTGGAAGCCCAGTCTTCTCCAGGATCACAATTCAAAAACATCAATTGTGTATGTGGGTTTGTGCTGTCTATTTTATGTTCCAACTCTCACATCCATACATAGAAACAATTCGATATTTTGTGTTTTAGAATTTTGACTCACTTTTTCACATGTGAAATATAGAGCATTCTTTTATTTCAGGAAAACTATGACTTAGTGTTCACATGTGCAACACATAGAATCCTATATTATATACATGAAATATAGA
>SJYC01036876.1:0-33164 GCA_006408675.1 Madoqua kirkii | reverse complement strand
CTGAAGGAGATCAGTCCTGAGTGTTCATTGGAAGGACTGATGCTGAAGCTGAAATGCCCATACTTTGGCCACCTGATGCAAAGAGTTGACTCATTGGAAAAGACCCTGATGCTGGGAAAGATTGAGGGTAGGAGGGGAAGGTGGCGACAGAGAATGAGATGGTTGGATGGCATCACCGACTCAATGGACATGGGTTTGGGTGGACTTTGGGAGTTGGTCATGGACAGGGAGGCCATGGAGTGCTGCAGTTCATGGGGTTGCAAAGAGTTGGACATGACTGAACGACTGAACTTGAACTGAACTGAATATTCTATTTTATATATACATATCATATCTTCTTTATCTGTTCATCTGTTGATGGATATCTAGGTTTCTTTCATGTCTTACCTATTGTAAATAGTACTGTAGTTTTTTGAATTGTGATTTTGATTTGTGTTTTTTTCAGGGTATATGCCCAGTGATGTAATTGCTGGGTCATAGGGTAGTTTTATTCCTAGTTTTTAAAGGAATCTCCATGCTGTTCTCCGTAGTGGCTGTGTCAGTCTGTGTTTCTGCCTACAGTGCAAGAAGATTCCCTCTTCACATCCTCTCCAGCGTTGTTTGTAGTTTTTTTTTTTTTTCCTGATGCTGTGAGTTGATACCTCACTGTAGTTTTGAGTTGATATGCCATTGTAGTTTTGATTTGTATTTCTCTAATAATGAGCAATATTGAGCATCTTTTCATGTGTTTATTGGCCATCTGTGTGTCTTAGGAGAAATGTCTGTTTAGGTCTTCTGCACATCTTTTTATTGAATTTTTCTGATACTGAAATGTATGAGCTGCTCATATATTTTGGAGATTAATCCTCAGTTGCTTCATTTGCAGTTATTTTCTCCCATTCTGAGGGAGACAACAGGATTTCTTAATGGATTGAATATGCAGTTTGAGAAAAGGGAAGGAATCAGATATTTTGAGCAACTGGAGAAGAGTTGTTAGCAGTTGACCTTGAGAGCATGTTGGGGAGTCAAAATATGAGACCCTTAGTTATGAGCACATTGAATTGGAGGTGCTTTTTAGATTTCCAAAAGGAAAAGCCGAGTGGGTGGGTGTCGGATATGTGATCTCCAAGGAGTTCAAAATATGCCACTCTAAAATATGCTTCTTTAGCATATTCATTATATCAAGTCAAAGGTGCTTGAAAAACAGCAGATGCAAGAAAAACACTCTGATCTTCCTTCTTTTTCTTAAAAGTAGGACATGAAATTTCTATATGAAAGATGTCCTGCCTACAGTAAATCTCCTATGGACGAATAAGTTCGGTTCCAAGAGCATAGTCATAAGTCTACTTTTGTTTCTAAGTTACCCAAGGTGTCCAGCTAGCACATTCAGCTGCATGGTGCTGCTTTTCCTCTGGCTTCTGGGCATCCTGGGCTTGAACTAAGGACAATGCGCCCTGCACTCTACGCAGCGCTGTGGGGTGAAGTGCACAGCAGCACAGCCACTCGTAGAGGGCGCACACAACTAACAGTGTATGCAGACACGTGAATCAGCTCACGGGAGTGGATATGCGAACACTCGTGTGAACGTTCATAACTTGAAGGTTCATGTGTGGGGGACTTACTGTGCCAGAAGGAAAGTAACATTCCCATCCTCAAGGACAAGAAACTGAAATGGAGAGAATTCTATATAAATCAACCTTGCTAAAATAATTCTTGTCTTCCTTCAGCTTCCCCACGTGGTTTAGTCACATTTTCACATTGTCTCTCTTTGTTCAATCTGATGCAAAAAAAAAAAAAAATTAGATTTTGCCATTTCTTTGGGTTAGAATCCCATGTCACATAAAATTTCCACTAAATTTGTATGCTTTTCTCTTGTTGCTCTGTCTTATATCAGTTTAATTCTCAGGCCCAATTAAACGAACCCTAAGAGGGTCGAGGTAAATGTTTTTCTCTCCTACAGTCTCCAGTCTGGACAATGGTTTGGGCTGGAGAACACTGCCGGGTGTCTAGTGAGCCCTCAACAAATATTCATTGAATGAAAGAATGCATGAATTTAAGGTTTGTCTTCCAAGGTCCAGTTTTCTCTCTGAGGACTTTCCTCTTTCCCAGATAATTATCCCAGAAATATTAACTCTCTTTAGTGGAGACATCAGTCTGTTTGACATCACAAGACAACACAGTCAAAGCATAGCAGAGTGAGTCTAGCAAACCTACGAAAGCGCAGATTTCTATTTATATGTAAATTGGGTGTAGGTGCGAATGTTGGTTGGATGGGTGCCTATTATAATTTTTGCAAGGTCATTGAACAAATGGAGAATAATTTGGGGCCAAGGAAAGTGACATGGGTCTTAAATACATAGGGCATATTCCTAAAAAAGGAGATTAAGAGATGTAAAAATCAATACCATGGGATCAAAGGCTTCTACGAGGCACCATATGTTACTGTTTGACCTGAAAATGCTCTCAGCAATTCAGAGAGGGCAGAGGTGTATATTTAGGTTTTAGATTCTATGATGTAAACTCCCTTCTTTCCCCATTCGCTCCATTTGCTTTTCTAGAAAATTTGTCCTGTGGGAGACAAAATAGCTTAGCTATTGGAGGAATCGCCCTCAATTGTAGTAATACTGTAACACAACTTTACTTTTTAAAACTGAAACTTCCCTATCCAGTCAAAAATCATGTAGGTCTTTCATACACAAAGCATTTCTATAAAAGTAATTAAAACAACATGAAAGAATTACCAACTTGGCGGAGAGTCTTTTTAAACAGCCCGACTAGTTTGTTTATAAACGTGGTTTTCTAAAGACTGCTTAGAATTCTTTGCAAATAAATATTTGCATGATATTTTTGTACAAAGATTAATTTGTCCTGGGAGAAAATGAGTTGAGAAATATTCTTGTACATAGTTTCACACTTTCAGTGATATTATGAATTTATAGAATTATTTCTATTAAGTGAAAATTTTGGTGAAATTAATTTAAAATATGGGCCATATTCAAACTGTGGAATATGCTATTTTAAATAATTTACTACAGAGCTAAAGGAAAACAAAAAGTATATCTAGATGACAGTAGCTTAGCCATTTTAAGAAATCAATCTCACTAAAGGCTAAGGTACCCTCTTTATGAGATCATAATTTCTAAAGCACAGATATTGAGTTCTGCTACTTATATCTGAGAGTGACTGTACATCTGTGGAATATTTCTAAAAGATAATTCATCTTTTTGTAAAAATAAATACAAATTTGGTTATTGGACAAGGCTATTTGTACACAAAATATTACTTTTTCACCTAACAAGAAAAGATTTGAAAATTTTGCATCGGAATCTCATTTTTCTTCTACTCAGACTGATTCTTTTATTTATATCTTATTTATCATCAGTGAAAAACTGTACTTGGTTTGGTGCTTTATTTTGGCGATTCCCAGACATTCTATTTACCTTTACATCAGTTTCCTTATAAAAGGAATAGAATATGTTGGTTAATTTTGGCAACAAAAACTCTTACAGTTTTATGATGTTGAGTTAAATGTTACCATGAGGGAAATAAAACTGGAATTTGGAGTAGGTGTTAGAACTATATTTATCAAAGTACAGCAACTGAAACAATGAATTCAGGTAGTAGGTGGCTAGATTTGAACATTAGCATCTTTTGAAATGATGATGATTGTTGATTTAGCCTACAAAAGTTTAAATTCCTGAAATGCATGAATTTGTAAATAAGATCTGGTTTCCTAAGCAGGAAGATTGTATTGCCACACATAGACACAAATAGATCCTGACATATTCTGGCAGAATTTAGTTGAACCGGAACAATATTAGTATTACAAGATTCATCCTAGCTTAAAGGATGAGCTCAAGAGAGTATGTTTTTAAGAGAAAACCAGTTCTAAGGAATGATTTCTCACCATGAATTAAAGTTAATTAAGCTTGGCTTTCTTCCTGGAACTTGATGAGAGGGAGATCCTGACTTAAAAACATCCTGAGTCCTTTTGGGGACCAGACTTCTTCAGGCTTATCCTCACTCGCTGCAGGCCAATTTGGCATGGAGTGTCCTTGCCCCATAGCTCTGGGTTCATGGTAACAGAGTGGGAGTTCTCCGACGCTTCCAATTGCTCACCAGGCAGTTTCTCTATCATAATGCATCTTTGCAGATTGTTCATCTCTCAACTAGAATAGAGGAAAACTGCCATGAGGAAGAGCAGGTGGTACCCCTTCCATCCCCCTTCTTCTTGGCATCTCCTTTTCTTTTTCCTTCTACTTAAGGCTGGCGTCAAAAAGCTGCACTAGGGTGCACGAGGAGGGGAGAACAAAAACCTAATGTAAATCCTGAGACACTTTCTGTTCCGTAAACAACTTGCTCTCTGTGTTACTGAGTCCAAGCTCATACTGCTGACAATACAACAGGCCAGTAAACTGAGAAGTGAATTATTGGGGCAAGAAATAACAACTTGATTTGGAAAATCAGCAGACAGAGGAGATGGTGGACTGTTTTCTCAAAGAGCCATCTTACCTGGGTTAGAATTCAGGCTTTTACACTGAAAGGTTCATTCACGCATGCCTGCTCTGTTATGTCCAACTCTGCGACGACCCATGGAGTGTAGTCTGCTAGGCTCATCTGACCATAGCATTTTCCCAGGCAAGAATACTGAAGCGGGTTGCCGTTCTGTCCTTCCAGGGACCTTCCCAACCCAGAGATTGAACCCATGTCTCCTGCATCTCCTGCTTGGCAGGTGGATTCTTTACCACTGAGCCACCTGGGAAGCCCTTATACTCAAAGAGGATAAAGGTAAACATTTCCTGGTTCTGGTCAGCCCCCAGAAGGGGTCTGTTAATTTCATTCTGCATACAGCCATTCACAGGTGGGCCTGATCAGGATGTTTCCTGTGAACTAAACACAGGTATTTTAGTTTGATGCTCGTTACTTGGGAGATAGGATTCCCAGAGATGTGCCTTTATGTATACTTTGAGCTTACAGGCAACGTCCCTTTAGTGATTAACTTGTAATAGAATATGAAGGTTCTTCCCTATTGTACCTGAAGCTGCATGTCCAGATGGCAGTTCTTAGCTCCCTGCTCCTTGCTTCTATCTTTATAACACAGCACATGATATTTTGAATACTGTGTTTAATTGGACAGTATAATGTTTTAAGACATTTAACTAAGGGACTTTATCTTGTTCATCTGAGGGCAGTTTAGAAAGCATCAGTTATCCTATATCCTTCTTTGGTGTTGTGGGCATAGGTACCCAAGGATATTTTAGCAACCAGTTGAATCGGCAGCCTCAAGGCAGTCTTACCATCATTAGGGTTTGTGAAATTTCCTAGTTGACAATACTTCTAAATTTTCTTTTAGTTGATGAAATTGTAATCAGTTGCTTTAAGTTCCCTGCTTTATGGAGAGCAAAAGACCTGGATGGAATGAGCAGGGTTGGAGGCTTTTCTGGCTAGCTGGGTGAACTCCAGTCAGGAAGAATGAGACAAGCCAGTCAAATGCTAGACACGGCTCTGCTCTTATCTGATCAGTGTGTGTCGTTATTTTCTTTTAAGATTTATGTATTCATTTTTGGCTGCTTTGGGGTCTTTGCTGTTGCAAATGGGCTTTCTCTAGTTGCTTTGAGAGGGGTATGCTCATCACTGTAACGTGTGGGCTTCTCATTGCAGTGATTTCTCTCGTGGAGTGTGGATTCTAGGTGTGTGGGCTTCAGTAGTTGTGACTCACCAGCTCGGCATTGTGGCTTCTGGGCATCAGAGCACAGTCTCAGTAATTGTAGCTTCTGGACTCTACAGCTAGGGCCCAATAGTTGTGCTACACTGGCTTAGTAGCTCTGAAGCAAGCGGGATCTTCCTGGACCAGGGATCGAACCCATGTCCCCTGCATTGGCACACACTGAACCACTAGATCACCAGGGGAGCCCTGATCAGTGTATTTTAATGATCAACAGCCCTTGGGACTTCAGTGACTAGAACTCCTCACTCATGCATAACTAATAGTCCTGCATGCTGCCACAAAGATCAAAGATCATGTGTGCCCCAACTAAAACCCAGCGCGACCACAGCGACCCACAGCGCAACTTTGTAACTTCTGTGCCCCCTGAGCATACGTGATGCTGGGAGGGGTGGTCTTCTGGGTTGGCGATGAATTAACTGAACTGCTCAAACTCAAGCAGTGGCAAAGGTGCAGGGAGAGGAGACCTGAGGGGTGGAGATTCCCTGGCGGTGGTCTTCACCATACTTGCTTCCTCTGGCCTCAAGCTCGACAGCTGGATGAGCATGGGGACTGGAGACACTGGGCAGAGTTATGTTCTGATATGAGCCTCCCATAGACCAGGCATCCTGATCCCACCATCACACTCACAGCATCCTGAGGTCACTGGTTCCTCTCCAAGAGCAGAGTGTACTTGTCAGGGCGAAATGTTCCCTTACAAATGATCAGAGAGTGGCAATAACATTGTAATCGGGATACAGAAAGTACTTTTCACTTCTGCCAAGTTTTCCTTTGTTCTTCAAAGAACATTTTCTCATTTTCATGAATTCTCTTTCCTTAGGCAGAGTTTAGAATTCTTCCTCCACAGACAATGCCTTATTGTGTCTGCAGCTTTGAACAATGTTCACCTTTTAAATTGCTAATGTGGATTGTGAAAGAGACATAATTTTGATGGTAATCCTTCCCAAAATGAATATACGATGATTCCTCCAGCTGTCCTAATCCTGACCTGATCCTGGAAGGACTCCCTTCAGGAGGTGTGTTTTCCAATTAACACATGCCCCTAAAATGGGTTTCTCTCGGTAAAATAATTACTCTGTAATAACCAATGACTAAAATCCATTGACAAAGGGAGGGATATTGTGTAGATATTAATGTGTCAGATTTTATCTTTTAGAATATCCACTAGCTTAAGGTACTTGGTTCTATTTTATTTTCTATTTACCTTGTCTTTCAGGAAGCGTATTAGATGAAGAAATGAAAGACCTTGAATGAGAGAGGAAAGTCTTTTCAGTGTAGATGCAGTAAGCCTCAGAGCTGGGGCCTCACGTTCTGGTTGTGTTTGGCCTCCTTCCTCTGTCCATTCTTGGTTGTGTGACTTTCAACCAGTTCCTTAACTAGCCCTGCTGTTGGAAGCAGTGACTGAAGAAGGCGGGCATGGCACCGAAGTAAGAATGTGAAATCAGTACCTGAAATAGTGTGGCCACTTAGTACACACATGCTGGTTGAGTAAAATTACCAGCAGGCTGGAGCATCTGAGTCTGGAAGAAGGACAGTGCCGTGCAGACAGTAGTGTCGTCTCTGGGGGTTTCAAAGAGCCCTGGTCCTTGATGTCTCAGCACAGAAAGAATTCGGCAAGAGGAAAAGTGATAGACAAGAAGTGATTTATTAGAATAGGACTCTTGTGAGATTTACAGGCTGGCAGGTGAGAAGGTGCCATGCCTGAGAACTTAGTGGGCTATAGCTTTATAATCAAAGGAAAGTGGGGACGGGAGGAGATCTTCTTTGTCTCTCTTGTCATCATCGATTCCTCCTCCTGTTTGAGCAGGGGAGTTTTCTTGTTCCTACATGGTCAAACTAGGTCCACAAGGGATTGCTTTTATGTATGCAGAGAGCAAGTCCTAGGGGTCTTTAACTTACTGAGCTCGCTGGGCAGGATGTGGGTCTCATGCTATGATTATTTTATTATTTGGGGGCATGTCTCATTCTTCTGTTGCATGCTTTTGTTGCTAAGCAAGCCTGCTTGGTTTTGCGGTCAAGCAAACTTGCTTTCTTGAGTAATCATTAACTAGGGATTTCTCATATTTTTCTACTTACAATCCAACTATTGAGATTAACTATTTAATCACCTACTTTGTTCCTGTGTCCCTACCACCTAAGTGAAGATACCCAGTGGTGGAGGTACAGGGACTGAAGAAACACCAAGTGAACTGAAAGCAGAACAAAATGCTCCTATCAGCAATTTGGGGCAAAAAGAGGCTGAATGCTCCTCTGTACTTGTACAGATGATCTAGTCTGTGACATGTCACAGATGTGAAAAGTCCTTTCCCATACTTCCTAGTCACCTATACCCGTATTCCAACCAACAACAAAGTGTTCATGGGCAGTGGAGAGGCCCATATCTTTAAAAATACCTATTATTTGTGTGGGTTTTTTTACTATATAATTTTTAAGATAAAATTTTAGAATATTATTTTTAATAAAGAATTGAGTTTCAACTAGATTGCATCTAGTGTACATTTATTTCATCTCTGTTTTGGAAACGCTCTTTGAGAGAGAAAGCTTGAGTTTTTCTAGGTGCCTATGATGTGATTATCCAGAAAATGATGATGAAAAAAGCAGGAGGATTAGCTATAGGGGGTGGGAGAGAAGATGGAGAGAGTCCTTATCCCCCAGATATTTGAGATTTGCTGACAAGAAAAATATTATGTTTGCCTTAGAAGAAGGATGGAAAGGTAAACAGAGCTGTATTTTAGGACCTAATTCTTTCTTAAAGTCTAAATAGAGGAAATCCCTGGTGGTCCAATGGTAATGAATCTGCCTGCAATGTAGGAAATGGGGCTTGGGTCCCTGGGTTGGGACTAGCCCCTGGAGGGGAATGGCAACTTACTTCAGTATTTTTGCCTGGAGAATCCCTATGGACTGAGGAGCCTGGCAGGCTACAGTTCATAAGGTCACAAAGAGTCAGACAAGACTAAAGTGACCTAGCACACACACTTAAACACCAGTGGTTAAGACTCAGCACTTTCATTGCCAGGGCTCCAGGTTCAAACCCTGGTTGGGGAACTACAATCCTGCAAGCCAGGTGTCTCAGCCTAAAAACAAATTACCAAAAAAAAAAAAAAAAAAGAACAAACCTGGAATAATGAGATTATTTATCGGACTACACAAGATCAGTAGAAAAGTTACCACCATAACCACGTCCAAAAAGAAATCCATAAATCTGTGGATCTACAGGAAGAAAGTAGGAGGCAAGGAGTCATGATGTTTTGATCTCGATTAGAGGAAGGAAAAGTCCATAATCCAGGTGTGATTCAGGGAGGTGAAAAGTCCAAAAACATCAGCTGGAAATCTGGCTTCTCTGCAGAGCAGGAACTTGGCAGGAGCTCATGGTGATGGAAACACACTCTTATCACCCCCCAGAGAAGGCCTCCAGCTCTGAGCTTAACAGGGTTGGCAAGGAAGAATCAGGGAACCGAAGAGTGTGTACCTTTGCTGGACTGTGACTGCACCTACTGCAAGATAAGCAAGTAACCCCAGAGCTCTCTGCCACCCTTTAGCCTCAATAAGGATTACATTTCTCCAGATGCATGGGTATTTTTAAGCCAAGAATGAGAACAGGAACACATCCACTATGGAAAGAGATAAACTTTGGACTGCTTAGACAGCAGAAGATCCAGAGAAACTAAATTCCAGGACAAAATGTCACCCTGAGGAGTCTGGGGGTGGGGTGGGGTGTGGAATTCTTAATCTCTGTGAGATGACAGACTGCAATTGATTACCTCAGCAAATGGAATTACCTGGGACTTGGTCTCAAAAATCGAGAGACACATTTGTTTTAGGCTTAATAATTTTTTTAATCACCTATTGCAGATATCAGTTTGCCAATAAAGGTCCGTTTAATCACAACTATGTTTTTTCCAGTAGTCACGTTCAGATATGAGCTGGACCTCAAAGAAGGCTGAGCACTGAAGAATTGATGCTTTCAAACTGTGGTGCTGGAAAAGACTCTTGAGAGTCCCTTGGACTGCAAGGAGATCAAACCAGTCAATCCTAAAGGAAATCAATCCTGAATATCCATTGGAAGGACTGGTGCTGAAGCTGAAACTCTAATAGTGTGGCTGCCTGATGCAAAGAACTGACTCATTGGGAAAGACCTTGATGCTGGGAAAGACTGAAGGCGGGAAGAGCAGGGGCAACAGAAGATGAGATGGTTAGGTGGCATCACCGACTCAATGGACATGACTTTGAGCAAACTCTGGGAAATAGTGAAGGACAGGGAAGCCTGGCATGCTGCAGTCCATGGAGTCACAAAGAGTCTGACATAACTTAGCAACTGAACAACAACAACAACAACTTTGTCAACTGAAGATTTGGCACAATATGTGATTTTGAAAAGAATGTGTCCAAAATAAAGGCAGCGTTTCTATAAAGATGCAGCCTGATGTAGCAGAATGAGCATGGATTTGGGGGCCAAAACTGTGGGATGAAGTCTGAAATCTTCATCTTGCCTCCTTTGATATCTTACGTAAGTTACTTACTATCTCTGATTCCCCACTCCTCCCCCCTTTTATTCATCTGGGGATATGAAAACCTATATACTATTTTATGGTGAGGATTAAATGAGATACTGCTATGAATGTGCTGGGCTCAGAATAGACATGTTAAATGACAGCTCCTAACATCATGTTGTAGGGTTTGGGGATATAATCTGAATCCTGAAGTTCTCAAATGTCCTCAAGTGACTTCCTTTTTCTCTTCCTAGATATAGAATTGGGAGGTGGGGACAAGAATGAAGTAATTGGAGAATTATTTTGAAATAAAAAGAGAGCACCAAAGTTTATTTATTCTTTAAATATAAATTGATTTATTTTAATTGGAGGCTAATTACTTTACAATATTGTATTGGTTTTGCCATACATCAACATGAATCCGCCACGGGTGTACACGGGTTCCCCATCCTGAAGGCCCCTCCCTCCTCCCTCCCCATCCCATCCCTCTGGGTCATCCCAGTGCACCAGCCCCAAGCATCCTGTATCCTGCATTGAACCTGGACTGGGTATTTGTTTCTTATATGATATTATACATGTTTCAATGCCATTCTCCCAAATCATCCCACCCTCTCCCTCTCCCACAGAGTCCAAAAGACTGTTCTGTACATCTGTGTCTCTTTTGCTGTCTTGCATACAGAGTTCAAATATAAAGCTTAGCATGTGCTCTCTGTCATCCTCCACTGTTAGCTTGCTCTGCTTTAGTGTATCCATCTCTAAAATGGGACTCATTCCTTACAGTGACGAATAATTCATAGCAGAGGACAGAAGAGTAATTGGCACTGTGCTTCCCCATGTCAGAAGGTCTATATTTTCAGTGTTCTAAGCTCTTCTGTCTTTACCCATGGCACTCAAACCCATGAGGGGTTTTGAAAGACACCCCCTCCCTCAAATGGCCCAGTTTTCTCCTGCTATAGAAATGAGAGATGAGTTGTAGTCAAGTGGTAAGTCAGTGACACCCAGTGGCTGTTGCTTTCATATTTACCTTTTTCATTTTCAGTCTAACTTTGTAAGGTTCTGCCCCAGAACAAATGACAAAGGTGATGAGACTATGTAAGTAATAGAAGCCTTCAAAGGAAGTTTTTTTAGCTGATACAGCTTTGCTAGCAGATGGGAATAACCTAAAAGCAACACCAAAAATAGAGTGCCAGAGGGTGGGGAAAACAGTTCTGGGAACTCCCTGCCCTGTCACTTTGCATTTTATTAAAGTATGTCCTTAAGCTTTCCTGTCACTGTTAGGTTTCCCAAGAAACATTCCCATCACAGAAGTGATAGGTCAACTGTCGAAATTTCCCCGAAATTCTAATCTGTTAGAGATAGTTTGGGAACATCCCTGAGAAATTAGACTTCATAGGTATCAATAAAACTTAGCTGAAGGTTTAATCCAAAGCTCCACAAAGCTTCTCTTTGACATAATAGTGGTGGGGGGTTAAAGGTCTGGGGACTCCTGCAAGCGCTTGGTGCCCATGGATGAAGCTGAGTCGACATTAGTGCAGTGATGCCCAGCTGGGCTCAGGCCCCAGCTTGTGCCCTCTGTTGTTGGATGCTCTTGGATCTCTCATCAGCTCCCGGAGCCTTGATTTCTTCATCTGTACAATGAGACAATGCTACCTAATCTATAGGATGTTCTAAGGTTTTAACGAGATAGCGTACCCCAAATCATGGACATACAGCAGCTACTCCCTAAACAGCAATCGCCCTTATCCTGATTTTTAATCAGCTGAGGTTCTTGGCCAACCCTGATGGAAGACGTCTGAGAAAAAGCCTTCTGTGAAATTAGGTCTCCTGACTCCTCTCAGGTAACCACATGGGTGGGGCTCTACTCACTGTCATGTTTATGATGACTATTGTATAGGACTGTTTTCCATAGAGGATTGCTGGGCTGATCTTGCTACAGTACTTTGGGTTTCTAGAATGAAAGACTGTAAAGAGTGCATTAGAAACTTCTCAACTTACTTCGTAAGGATTAGTATTTTCACCATATGAAACACTGAGGAAGTTATTACAGCACAGAGATATGTGAAGTCAGGCAGTTGGGCAACATAGTTCATAAAAGATTCCACTCAGGGCTTGTTAAAAACAGGACAGTCTTCTAGCTCTTTGTTTGTTACTCCTTTTAATTGCCTCATAAATATTTTCAACAAATGGTTTATTAAAATATGTAAATAGGAATATGGTAGCAAGTACAGTTTCCAAACCAAGGCCTATTTCTTCCCTTTTCCTTCCTTCCTTTTTTTCTTTCTTTCTTTTTTTACATTCATTAAATACATGGGATGGTTAAGATGCCAGGTCTTGCAACCATGTGAACTTGAATTTGAATCCTGGCTTTTCCACGTACTGGTTAACTTAGATTCTCTAAACTCCACTGGTATCCTCTATAGAATAGAGATGATAGTGCCCACCTTACAGAATGGTTGAGAGGAATAAAGGAGAGAATATTTGGAAAATATTGAGTGCCTGGCACATAGGGCGAGCTCAGTGTGGAGAGGGGGAAAATGGTGATGACCCAGTGCACAGCTCTTATCCTTACCTGGGTCCAACTCTCGTTGTATAATAATTATTTTTTACTCCCCCTTTACTATCTTAAAATGAAATTGTGGAGCTAATATTAGCTACCTACTACATCTTTAAATATCAATGCAGTGCTCTCACTGAAATATAGAGGAGAGACAGAGGAAGTTCATTCTCTGTCTGCTGACAGCACCAGCACCATAGCCAGGGTACTCTCCTTGCCATGCATGCACCTCCTGTCATTTCAGACAGGTTCTGCTCTTTGTGACCCTATGGACTGTAGCCCTCCAGGCTCCCATGGGATTCTTCAGGTCTGTCAGGGTGATCAGGTATCACCCAGGAGATGGGCGCACCAACACTCAGGGACCCCCACAAGGGCTTGAGCCAGACCTAACTTTGGTGTCTGAGTGTATTCTACAGAGGCACAGGTCAGCAGTGGCTGGCCACAGGAATAGGGGCTCTGGAGGCAGCAGAGCTGGGAAGTGTGGCATGTGAGCCCCACCACAGAGACAGACAACCGAGCAAACTGGAAAACAATTCTACCAAAGAAGTTCCTGCACTGTTGTGAAAATTCTAGGGCCTGCAACAGATTTCCCAACCTGGGGATCCAGCAAAGGAACTGAGAAGACCCAGAGAATTTGAACGCTAGTGGGATTTGATTACAGAAATTCCACAGGACTGGGAAACAGACTCTTGGCAAACAAAAGGGTGCAAACAAAAGCCTGTGTGCACAAGGACCCAGGGGAAAGGAGCAGTGACCCCACAAGAGACTGAGCCAGACTTGCCTGGGAGCGTCCAGGAGTCTCCAGCGGAGGCTTGGGTGGATGACAGTGCCTGCCATGGGGTCAGGGGCGCTGAATACAACAGTCCTGGCAGAAGCCCTTTTGAAGGAGGCCACCATTACTGCCATTACCCCTACTGTAGTATGGCCTCAGGCCAAATTACAAGGAGGGAACACAGCCCCACCCATCAGCAGAAAAGTGGATTAAGATTTGCTAAGCATGGCCCTGTCCAGCAGAGCAAAACCCAGATTCCCCCACAGACAGTGGCTCCCATCAGGAAGCTTCCACAAGCCTCTTATCCTTATCCATCAGAGGGCAGACAGAATGGAAACAACAACCACAGAAAACTAACCAAACTAATCGCATGGACCACAACCTTGTCTAACTCAAAGAAACTGTGAGTCATGCCGTGTAGGGCCACCCAAGATGGGCGGGTCATGGTGGAGAGTTCTGACAACACGAGGTCCACTGGAGGAGGGAATGGCAAACCACTGCAGTATTCTTGCCTTGAGGACCCCATGAACAGTATGAAAAGGCAAAAAGATAAAACACTGAAAGATGAACTCCCCAGGTCAGTAGGTGCCCAATATGCTACTGGAGAAGAGTAGAGAAATACCTCCAAAAAGAATGAAGAGACAGAGCCAAAGGAAAAACAACACCTAGTTGTGGATGTAACTGGTGATGGAAGTAAAGTCCATGCTTAAAGAACAATATTGCACAGGAACCTGGAATGTTAGGTCCATGACTCAAGGTAAATTGGAAGTGGTTAAACTAGAGATGGCAAGAGTGAAAATGGACATTTTAGGAATCAGTGAACCAAAACGGACTGGAATGGGCAAATTTAATACAGATGACCATCATACCTACTATTGTGGACAAAAATCCATTAGAAGAAATGGAGTAGCCCTGATAGTCAACAAAAGATTCTGAAATGCAGCACTTGGGTGCAGTCTCAGAAACAACAAAATGATCCCTGTATGTTTCCAAGGCAAACTACTCAGCATCACAGTAATCCAAGTCTATGCTCCACCCCTAATGCTGAAGAAGCTGAAATTGAATGGATCTATGAGGACCTGTAAGACCTTCTAGAATTAACACACAAAAAATGGCATCCTTTTCATCATAGAGGACTGGAATGCAAAAGTAGGAGGTCAAGAGATACCTGGAGTACCAGGCAAGTTTGGCCTTGGAGTACAAAATGAAGCAGGGCAAAGGCTAACAGAATCATAGCAAACGCCCTCTTCCAACAACACAAGAGAAGATTCTACACATGGACATCAGCAGATGGTCATTACTGAAATCAGATTGATTATATTCTTTGCAGCTGAAGATGGAGAAGCTCTTTACAGTCAGCAAAAACAAGACCAGAAGCTGACTGTGACTCAGGTCATAAACTCCTTATTACAAAATTCAGTCTTAAATTTAAGAAAGTAGGGAAAACCACTAGACCATTCAGGTATGTCCTAAATAAAATCCCTTATGATTATACAGTGGAAGTGACAGATTGAAGGGATTAGATGTAATGGATAGAGTGCCTGAAGAGCTATGGATGGAAGTTCGGGACATTGTACAGGAGGCAGTGATCAGGACCACCCCCAAGAGAAAGACATGAAAAAAGGCAAAGTGATTGTCTGAGGAGACCTTGAAAATAGCTGAGAAAAGTAGAGAAATGAAAGGCAAAGGAGAAAAGGAAAGATATGCCCAATTGAATTCCGAGTTCCAAAGAATACAAAGGAGAGATAAGAAAGCCTTCCTCAGTGATTAATGCAAAGAAATAGAGGAAAACAACAGAATTAGAAAGACTAGAGATCTCTTCAAGAAAATGAGAGATACCAAGGGAACATTCCAAAGATGGGCACAAGAAAGGACAGAAATGGTATGGACCTAACAGAAGCAGAAGATATTAAGAAGAGGTGGCAAGAATACACAGAAGAACTATACAAAAAAGATCTTCATGACTCAGATAATCACGATGATGTGATCATTCACCTAGACCCAGACATCCTGGAAGGTGAAGTCAAGTGGGCCTGAGGAAGCATCACTATGAACAAAGCTAGTGGAGGTGATGGAATTCCAGCTGAGATAATTCAAATCCTAAAATATGATGCTGTGAAAGTAATTCACTCAATATGGCAGCAAATTTGGAAAACTCAGCAGTGGCCACAGGACTGAAAAACGTCAATTTTCATTCCACTATCAAAGAAAGGCAATGCCAAAGAATATTGATACTACCACACAGTTACACTGATCTCACATGCTAGCAAAGTAATACTCAAAATTCTCCAAGCTAGGCTTAATATATGTGAACTGAGAACTTGCAGTTGTTCAAACTGGATTTAGAAAAGGCAGGAAACCAGAGATTAAATGGCCAACATCCATTGGATCATAGAAAAACCAAGAGAACTCCAGAAAAACATTAATTTCTGCCTCATTGACTATACTAAAGACTTTAACTGTGTGGACCACAACAAACTCTGGAAAATTCCTCAAGAAGTGGAGGACCAGACCACCTGACCTGCCTCCTGAGAAATCTGTATGCTGGTCAAGAAGCAGCAGGTAGAACTGACATGGAACAACAGATTGGTCCCAAATCAGGAAAGGAGTACATCAAGGCTGTATATTGTCACTCTGGTTATTTAACTTATGTGCAGAGTACATCATGTGAAATGCCAGGCTGGATGAAACACAAGTTGGAATCAAGATTGCCCGAAGAAATATAAATAATCTCAGATATGCAGATGACACCACCCTTATGGCAGAAAGTTAAGAAGAGCTAAAGAGCCTCTTGATGAAAGTGGAAGAGGAGATTAAAAAAGTTGACTTAAAACTTGACATTCAAAAAACTAAGATCATGGCATCTGGCCCCATCACTTCATGGGAAATAGATGGGGCAACAGTGGAAAGTGTCAGACTTTATTTTGAGGGGCTCCAAAATCACTGCAGATGGTGCCTGCAGCCATGAACTTAAAAGACACTTGCTCCTAGGAAGAAAAGCTTTGACAGACCTAGAAAGTGTATTAAAAAGCAGAGACATTACTTTTCCAACAAAGGTCCATATAGTCAAAGCTATGTTTTCCCAGTAGTCATGTGAAAGTTGGGCCATAAAGAAGGCAGATGAATGGATAAGAAAGCTGTGGTACATATACACAATGGAATATTACTCAGCTGTCTTGTAGCTATGTTCAAATAGTACACATCTGAATCAGTTCTCATGAGGTGGATGAACCTGGAGCCTGTTATACAGAGTGAAGTAATTCAGAAATAAAAACACCAAGATGGTATATTAATGCATATATATGGAATTTAGAAAAATGGTAATGATGACCCTATATGCAAGACAGCAAAAGAGACACAGACTTTTGGACTCTGTGGGAGAAGGCGAGGGTGGGATGATTAGAGAGAATTGCATTGAAACGTGTGTTACCGCGTGTGAAATAGATCACCAGTCCAAGTCTGATGTATGAAAGAGGGCACTCAAAGCCGGTGCCCTGGGACAACCCTGAGGGATGGGGTGCAGGGAGGTGGGAGGAGGGTTCAGGATGGGGGCATGTGTACATCCATGGCTGATTTATGTCAATTATGGCAAAAACCACTACAATATTGTAGAGTAATTAGCCTCCAATTAAAATAAATAAATTAATTTTTTTAAAAAGAAGGCTGAGAGGTGAAGAACTGATGCTTTTAACTATGGTGTTGGAGAAGACTCTTGAGAGTCCCTTGGACAGCAAGGAGATCAACCAGTCAATCCTAAAGGAAATCAGTCTTGAATACTCATTGGAAGGGCTGATGTTGCAGCTGAAGCTCCAGTACTTTGGCCACCTGATTGGATGAACTGCCTCATTGGAAAAGACCCTGTTGCTGGACAAGATTGAAGTCAGGAGAAGGGCATGACAGAGGATGAGATGGTTGGATGCCCTCTCCGACTCGATAGACATGAGTTTGAGCAAGCTCTGCGAGCTGGTGATTGACAAGGAAGCTTGGCATGCTGCAGTCCATGGAGTTGCAAATAGTCAGACATGACTGAACAACTGAACTGAACTGAAAACAAGTTGACTTATAATAATATGCATTTCAATATAATGCTTGGGTGCACCTTGAGACATAAACTTTGTGCCTCCAGGATGGCCCTGACTGACAACTAACCATGCAGACAGAGTCAGCAGTGTGGTACAGCTACCACAAATAGTAGTGGTCTTGGAGACTTTTTGGAATCAGCAGAAAAACTTTTGCTAGTATTGCACACAAGGCAAAGAATCATATTCTCCTACATATGTGTTAGTTACAGTGCTGGAGATTTTATAGTGGTTTATCTAAACTAAATACATCATTTATATTTAAACCATATAGAAACAGTTTGTTAGAGTTAGACTTTAAGCTCAGAAAATTATAATTAGGTTTTCATCTATGTAAACTTTGGAAGAATGAATTTTCATCATGGAACTGCCTCCTTCATGACAGGATGTTGAGCGTCCTTGGTCCTTATCCCCTAAAAGCCAAAAATCGTGTGCTGCCCAATTTTTGTGACAACCAAAATGAAAAGCACAACTTTCTAAAATGCCCCCTAGAACCATTGACCCAGGGAGGCTTAAATCTCAAAGTTGACTTGCTCAACTTCTTTGAAAAGCCAAAGGTTTTTAAAACCAGGCCGTGGGGAGCTAGCCTGAGGAAATTTCTAATAACCAAGTTTCTTTAAAATTTCAAGAGTCACGAGCAGCTGGCCAGGGTGCAGAGCTTTCAGAAGGGAATCCCGGCCCAACCCTTCCCCACCGGGAGATTGTTAGAAGGAGGAGAAAATGCAAGAGGCTGGATGAGACACTTACATCCCATCTTTCCTCTTTCAGATTAGGTGCTGGGGGAGGAGACGTGTTAGGTTTAAGGCTGAGAGTCTTGCCTACTTTGGAACTCTGCAAGGAGCTTCCATACAGATCAACAGTGTCAACACTGGATGTGAGTAGGGGATGGCTACATCTGAGTAGATTCAATAGCAGAGTGGGATTGAGCAGGGAGGCCAGGCTTGTCTTACCCAGGCCCTTTAGTCTGTTCAGGCTGCTGCAACCAAAATACCATTAACTGGGTATTTTTGTTACAGCATCCTCATTGATGGTCCCGCTGGAGTCTCTTTTATGAAGGCATTAAACCCCTTCAAACTCAATTCTGACCTCATCACTTTCCAAAGGCCTCAACTCTGAATAAATTCCCTTTGGGAGTTAGGATATCAACCAATGAGTGTATGTAGCTGGAGGCTGGGGACACAGATATTCAACCTGCAGCAGTTTCCTTGGCTCTTCCAAGTGTGAACGGAACTCAGCTCCACAGTCCTCCAAGGGGAGCTGGTCAGTGGGTCGTGGAGCGGCAGTGGGTGCTGCAGCGGGACAAAGGTGAGAAGATGACCCTGCAACAGAGTGGACAGCCTGGCAAGGGCAGGTGGAAGATGAGGCAGAGACTCTGACGGGCCTGCAGTACTGCTGTGAGCCGAACTGAAGCCTGGAACATGGGCCTGCAAAAACTGCAGCCTTTCACAGCAAATGCCAGCCGGAAGTCCAGAGATGAATTTTTCATAACTCAGTGTTTTAATCCAGCCTGAGCAAGTCGCTGACTCTAAGTGGTCCACGAAGATCTGGAGGACAGCCCTCTGGATCCACGGAACAGCTGTCACCTCACCATCATATGATCATATAATCCACACTCCCTGCTGATAAAGAGATGATGTAGGATGATATTTGAGAGAACTGACCTTGGCCTAAAGAGACAGAGTATTTATTTAAGGGGTATTAAAAAAATGATCTATTGAAGTAAAGTTGACTTACAGTGTTGTATTAATTTCTGGTACACAAAGGTGATTCTGTATGTATTTTTTATATTCTTTTCCATTATGGTTTATTGGTGATGGTTTAGTCACTAAGTTGGATGCAACTCTTGCAAACCCATGGACTGTAGCCCACCAGACTCCTCTGTCCATGGATTTCCCAGGCAAGAATACCGGAGTGGTTTGCCATTTCCTTTTCCAGGGGATCTTCCCAACCCAGGGATTTTACCTGTGTCTCCTGAATTGCAGATGGATTCTTTATCACTGAGCCACCAGGGAAGCCCATGGTTTACTACAGGACATTGAATATAGTTCCCTGTGCTATACAGTTGGACTTCCTTGTTTATCCACTCTGTAGTAATGCTGTGCATCTGCTAACCTCAGACTCTCAAGCCCACCCTCCTCCACCTCCCTTCCCCCTTGGCCAACTACAAGTCTGCTCTCTGTGTCTATGAGTCTGCTTCTGCTTTCTATGTACGTTCATTCGTGTCATATTTTAGATTCCACATATAAGTGATACCATATGATACTGTTTATCTGACCGCCTTCGCTTAGTATAATGATCTCTAGATCCATCCAGGTTGCTGCAAATGACATTGTTTCATTTTTTATGGCTGAGTAATATTCCACTAATATAAACATCACATCTTCTTTATCCTTTCATCTGCGGATCCACATTCAGGTTGTCGCTCTGTCTCGGCTTTTGTTAGTAGTGCTGCTGTGAACATGCAACTTTTAAATCAGAGTTTTCATCTTTTGTGGATATATGCCCAGAAGTGGGACTGCTGGATCATATGGCAGTTGTATTTTTCATTTTTCGAGGAATTTCCTTACTGTCTTCCACAATGGCAGCCAGCTGGTGCACAGTACAATACCAATTTATGTTGAAGGGGTATTTTTAATTAGCATGCTAGACTAAGTTGATTAAGAAATTGTTCTCCCAGGATCCAGCAGGTGGAGGCCTATGAAAAAGGTAAACTCAATTATAGGAAGATGTGGAAATCTTATTGTCTTTACATATGGTTACAGACTGAATAAATTTGTAATCATTCTGTGCTATTATTAACCTGGCATTTACCCCTAGGATCTAGACATTACACAGTTAAAATGCTATTTTGGTGAGAGGTGGTTCAAACTCATATATCATAGCTGCTTGATTTACAATATTACTTCTGATTTATATTTGGGTCCAGAATTTACCTTGCTAACAAACAAAAGCAGCTCAGTAGTTTCCATTGGAAAATTAAAATGCCATGGGAGTTTTGTTTGAAAACATGGGGTCAATTATTAGTTTATCACCTGTAGGCAAGTTAAGCTTGAATCTTGTTAAAAAAATTTAAAAAGCAAATGCCCATGTTTTGAGTTTTCATGCATCTGTTCAATTTCTGGACTTCATGGCCCTTAACAGGGACCCCTTGGGAGAGGAGGAAGGCTTCCCCTAAGGTGGGCACAGCCTAGAAGCCTGTTCCCCTCACTCACCAAGAGGCACCGCCAAGAGTCTGCCAGTCACAGTCCATGGCTGAGCTCCCACATTTATAAATAGACTCTTAGTAGTTCTGGGAAGGGTATGGAGTCACCAGAAAATAGAGCAGTTCTGGGTCAGCTGGGAGACAGAGGACCGTGATACATGTTAAATTAATGCCAGTACCCAGAGCCTATTATGAATAATGTTTTCTTTCTCAGAAGGTCGGGCAATTCTCTGGCTCCAGGGGATTTTTTCCCCCATCTTGCCAAATCACTTGATTTCTACAAGTGCCTGTCTTGCCTTTTCCTGGCAAGCTCCAGGGCTGACTTCCAGTTACTTCCCCCAGTGGGCACACACTTCCAGGGTTCTCTGAGCTCATGGAGTTGCTTTTTATCTTCACGGTTTTGTGGCTACAGTCATTCTAACATGGCTCTTTAAATGCCACCAAAAAATACATATTTCTTGAAGATATGTATACATGGGGAGAATTGTAAGTTTGAATAAAATGTAATGGCTAGAAAAAATTCATTGTAAAACAGAGTTTTAAAAAAGATCAACTATAGTTAAATAAACTAAATTTTTTAAAAAGGCAAAACTCCCTCCACACTTTGAATAGACCATGTGGTCCAACTTATGTAATAATATAGAAATAGATTAATGTTTATTTTACTTCATAAGTGCATAGACAAAAATGAATGGCAACATAAAAGTTGGAAGGAAATCTAATGAAATGTTTATACGAATTGACCTCTAGATGTGAAATTACAATTTTAATTGCTTTCCTTATAATTTTCTTCACTTTCAAGTTTTTCCTGTAATAAGTACCCAGAAGTTTTATAATAAGTAAAACCCTTTTAAAACTGCCAGCTTTTTTCATTTCCTTTTCCACATCAACTAGGATTTATATTTCTCTAAAATGACAGTAGATGTGTGTGCTGCTGGAGGTGGAGGGTATAATACAGGAAGAGGGAAGGAGGAAGAATAATGTTTTTATACGGAATGAATTCATGCTGTTGTCTTAGATACAAAGAATTTTACTTGAATTGCTCCAGGCTTCTCATTTACAAACAAGTGTTATAAACTGTAAAGAAGACTGTCTGGATTTTGGCAATGCAGAAGGCATTTTTGCCTTACTTTTCAGAAAATTTTTATTTTATATTAAACTATCGTTGATTTTCAATGTCGTGTTAGTTTCAAGTATATAGCAAATTGATCAGGTGTATGTATATATACATTTTTTAAAATGTTCTTTTCCATATGGTTTATCAAAGGATGCTGAATGCAGTTCTCTGTGCTAACAGTAGGACCTTGTTCGTCCATCCCCCTAGCCCAGATTTCCCACTCCATTCCAGACCCTTTCCCTCCAATTCCTCTTCCAGACCCTTTCCCTCAGCAACCACAAGTCTGTTCTCTGTGTCACGGCTCTGTTCATGGTGCATTACCCCTCTCTGGAGCAGTTATTAAAGACTGCTAGCCTCAGCACTATTCACCATAGCCAAGACATGGGAGCCACCTGAGTGTCCGTTGACAGATGAGTGTGATAAATATTTACAGCGGAGAGTTAGGCTCATCTGTGTCATCAGTTAGATTCTGCATATAAGTGCTATCACACCGTACTTGTCTTTCTCTTTCTCGCTTACTTCATTGAGCGTGATCATCTCCTGTTGAATCCATGTTGCTACAAATAACATTGTTTTGTCCTCTTATGGCTGAGTAGTACTCCGCTGTATATATTTATCACACTCATCTGTCAATGGACATTCAGGCGGCTCCCATGTCTTGGCTATGGTGAATAGTGCTGAGGCTAGCAGTCTTTAATAACAGCTCCAGAGAGGGTAATGTGCCATGATTTCTTCATGAGTGGGCAAAAACTAAGGGGCACCCTAGAAAATGTTTCCAAGATACTGTACATCATAATGAAGTAGGAGAGACTTGGACCATCTTCTGTGGATGATGTAAACCCTGCCTGTTCCTGGAAGGATGTCACAGGCAGAGCTAATGAGCATATGTTAATTGTTCTTTTTGGATGCTTCTTCGTCCTACCTCCTCCGCAAAATTCCATTCTCTGGTTGCATCCTTCATGCCTCTCTAGCATTCTGCAGTTGCTTGGTGAATCTTAAACTAAGATCTAGTGAACTTTTTGAGAATCAGTGAACTATGTGCTCCAAAAACGCTATTTATGCATTGTGGTCAAGCTATCGACTAGTTCTGGTCTGCAGAGAATTACAGGATTCACAAGCTCCCATAACTCTGTGCCTCTCATTTAGGAAGAATTTCTTGCCTTGTTGTACTGTCACAAGAGTTATTTTTGCATCTTTTTTTTTAATCTCCCCTACTGGCTGTAGGCATCTTGATTGCAGTGACTTATGGTTTATCTTCCCATCCCCAGCACCATCAAACAAGTGCCTTGCACATACTAAGTGTTCAACAGGCGTTTATAGAATAAGCATGTGTGTATTTGGACATTTGATAGACAAACTACCAACATTTGTCCATTTGCTAGACAAAGCCCCCCAACACCTGTGTTTTGCCTTCTGTTCTATTGTCAGAATTTTGAGAGTGATTAGAAGGAAGTATAATAATTTAAAATTCAGCATCAAAATATTTGGAATAGAGTGATTTTTAATCTCATGTATCATCTGAGTCCTGGTCCAGGTACAACCTAATCTCTTTTCCAATCTATCCAGTACAGTGCTGTGGAATGAGTACTGGCATTCCTGATGAGGAGCCAGAGGACTCCCTCAAAGCCTTTAAATTAATCTAGGAAAATATGCTGTGTTCCATATGGTTTCACTTGTGCTTCATTGAATTCTAATCCATGAGAAGGGCTGAAGTTCCACACAGTAAGGCAGTTTTATACAGCAGCTAGAAGACTCTGGAGACATATTGTGTGGAATCAAATTCCATTCCTACACTTGTTGGTTGTATCCTTGGGCAAGTCCTTTAACCCAGCCCTGCCTTAACTTCCGCATCTGTAAAATGGGGGTGATAAAAGTTCATACCTTTTAGGTGGGCTTCTCCAGTGGCTCAGCAGGTAAAGAATCTGCCTACAATACAGAAGACACAGGAGACTCAGGTTTGATCCCTGAGTGGGGAAGATCCCTGGAGGAGAAAAATGGCAACCCACTCCAGTATTCTTGCCTAAAAAGTCCCATGGAAGAGGAGCCTGGTGAGTTATAGTCCATAAGGTCGCAAAGAGTCAAACTCGACTGGACACTGAAGCACGCACACACCTTTTAGGTACTTATGAGGATTAAGCCTCCCTCTCCCCCTTTCATGTAATTATTCAAACAATTCCGTATCTAAGGCCTCACTAGCCAGGAATTTTGGATACAGTCCAGAAGACTGCGCATAAGCTGGTGTCTTTCTCTGGCTTATCCTTACCTACCTTCTCTCTGGCAGGACTTCCGGCGTGCACACATTGGTACGGGGTGCGCAGAGTCCCATCCCTGTTGGGTGGGGCACCTTTTCATTCTCACCAGACTGGATAACAGATACAGAGGTCCTAAATCAGTTAAAAGGAGAAGGAAATCTTAAGTAAGAAGGCCTTTGTTTCGGGTAAACATGGAAGTGTGTCCCAAGATGGAAGTGTTAAGTGAACAGAACAGGGAACAGGTAAGTCCCAGACACGACTGGCGTCTCCCTCTAAGAAGCGTGTTTATGAGTTCTGCTGCAGGACAGTCCTTTCTAGCCTTCGCTGGGGGACCCTACTTCACCCATAAAGCAGGTTATTTCAGTGCTCTTTGAAAGACAGCATTATATCCTTCACCTCTTTTTAAAAATTGGAGCGTAATTGCTATACAGGGTTGTGTTAGCTTCCGCTGTGCAATGAAATGAATCAGCGACATGTATACAGATCCCCTCCCTCTTGGACCTCCCTCCCCCACTCCCTCTCCCACCCCTCAGGGCATCACAGAGCACCAGGCTGGGCTTCCTGTGCTGGACGAAGCCCGATCTCCCCATTCATCCCACCCCCCTTTTCCCTCCCCGTGTCCACATGCCTGCTCTCTAGGTCTGTGGCTGTGTTCTGCCCTGCAAATAGCTTCATCTGAACCATTTTTCCAGGTTTACATGTGTGCGTGAATATACCATGTTTATTTTTCTCTTTCTGGCTATCCTCACTCTGTATGGCAGGCTCTAGGTCCGTCCACAGCTGTACTACAGCTTTTACCTTTGAAAGATACACATGATGGCTGTCCCCAAAGTAGTCTTGAAACCTTCAGAAATTAAAAAAAATAAATAAGAGTAACACTCAATTTAAGAGATCCAAACCAAATATTTAAAATAAAATAACTAAAATTGCTGAATAATATGCCTTTTCTTTGATGGGTGCCTTTTCCTTCCTCTATGATTCTATGTGTGTTAACTCCCAGGGAAGTGTATATGCGAGGGTGGATGCAAAAGCCGCCCTCATCCAGTGATTTGGGAGGCCAGCTCCATCATACAGTGGAGTGCTGGGAACATGGGATGTTTCTAGAGGAAGTCCCTCAAGGAGAGAGTGCCTCCCCTGAGGAGTCAGAGATGGGGAACTGCTGCAGCACCTGCCTTTGAAAGGCTTATGTGTTCAGACAGCCTGAGTGTTGCATAAACCAAGGGGCCTGCCACGAAGGACAGTGCCGCTGATGGCCTGAAAGACCCCTGCTATTAAAATTCACCTTTGGTGGCGGTTTAGTCGCTAAGTTGTGTCCGACTCTTGGGACCCCATGGAGCCTGTCAGACTCCTGAGTTCATGGGATTCTCCAAACAAAAATACTGGAGTGGATTGCCATTTCCTTCTCCAGGAATCTTCCCAAGTCAGGCATTGAATCCAGTTCCTGCACAGTAGACAGATTCTTTCCCAACTGAGCTATGAGGGAAGCCAAATTCACCTTTAAAGCTCCATACATTGAGCAAGTTTACATTGTCATTTTTTAAAAAGCCACAGGAAACACAGTTTGGCTGTCTTGTGATTCTAGAACCTGTGATTCTAGAAGCTGACACCAGGGCCCAGAGGGCCCGAGGGTAGTAATCCCTAGTTTAGAAAAAGTATTTCAATAATAGAAATCTTTATTGAAGTTTGTTTACCTTCCTCCCTCAGGGTTCATTTCCTTCAACTTGTCATTTCACAAGACATTCTGATTCTTTAATGTCTCCACTTGACCACTAGATGGCAACATCGTTCTTTCGTGTCACAACTCATACAATTAACAGGATGGATTTCTTTTCCCAACAACCACATTTAAAAAATTAAAAAGCAAAGACTAGCAATTCAATCCCTCTGTATCCTAGGAAGGAGGTAGAGCATGTTAAATTATGATTTCTCAATTTACATACCTAGAAAGTGTACTAAACAACATTCTGTTTCTATGCCTCCTTCGAAAATAGGTGATTTGTGCTTGATGCTTATAGATCCTAGAGTGGTTTCTATTCCTCTGGTTTTTATGGCTGCAAGGAACTAGCCAGACGTTGGATGATTTTTTGAATAAAACAATCTAACATCTCGATTATGCAACAATCCTGGAGGCAGTGGTTTCCAAATGCAGAGGCATAATATTAAATAAATAAATGAAAGATTCCAGTGACCTGCCCTCAGATCCTCATTCAGTAGGTCTGCAGTGAGGCCTGGGTGTCTGGATTTTTTAAAGCACTTTTACATGCTTCCAATTATCAGTAAGTTCAAAAGTGGACCCAGTGTCCTTAATTTTTCATGTAATTCTCAAAACAAAATGAATTTTAATTTAATTTAAAATTGCCATGTGCACTTTTTTAAAAAGAGAAAGGGTACTAACTGAAAAATACTCAAACATCTCAATTGAAAAAAAGTTGAATCTATAAAAATAGTAGAGCTCTAGTAACTGAAATATTTATTCACCTGATGTATCTAAAACAAAGGTTATCAGACCTGCATGTGGCCCAGTATTGATGTGATAAAAGGTAGCTTTGGAAAAATGCCCTCTCTCCTGTGTGTTTTTTATGATGGAACATTCTCAAACTGGGAAGTGTTGAATTTCTACAGAAATGATTTCAGTTATTCTAGAATGATGCCCCTCTGTTGTTATCTATTAAATATTAGAGTGTATATACTTAAACATCATTAATTATCTGAAAAATCTGAGGAGCCCATCAGCTATATGAAGTACGAGTTTTCATTATTTATTTTCCCTCTCCTCCCCTTCTCTGTCTGTCTGTCTTTCTCTCTTTCTCTGTGATTCCCTCTGTTTTTCTCTCTGTCATTTCTCTAGCTCCTTATTTAGTGTTTGGTTTAGCATGATAGATTTAGACCAACTCATCACCTTTCAAATATTATTTGCCTTGACCCATTTGAATCCATAAACCTCATGAGTTTTTTCCTGTTCCTAATATGATCTTTTCTGAAATTAAATGTTATCATGGTGATGAGTATTAGAAAATAAACATCATCCTTTCTGGTGTTAACTCATGGTTTTAAATAAAGTTCTTCATAGTGACAATTTAAAGAGAACAGTGCTTTCTTGAATGTATTTAAAGTGAAATTACAGATTCTTCTTAAACATTACAGAAAAATTTTATTTTCGTAGCAGAACACCAGAATGCCATACCATAATTTTTCCAGTTTAAAAGAATCATATCAGCTGCTCACTAGACTATACTTATATGACTTTTTGTTGCTAGCAGGCAAGATTTGGGGAAACTTATTGCTTTGTTAGGAGAAGGCAATGGCATCTCACTCCAGTACTCTTGCCTGGAAAATCCCATGGACGGAGGAGCCTGGTAGGGTGCAGTCCATGGAGAGTTGGACACGACTCAGTGACTTCCCTTTCACTTTTCACTTTCATGCACTGGAGAAGGAAATGGCAACCCACTCCAGTGATCTTGCCTGGAGAATCCCAGGGACAGTGGAGCCTGGTGGGCTGCCGTCTATGGGGTCACACAGAGTCGGACACGACTGAAGCGACTTAGCAGCAGCAGCAGCAGCACTGCTTTGTTAAATTCCAGTGTTTTCTTTTTTGTTTGTTTCTTTGGTTCTTTGGAGTTAGTATTTAATGGGGACAGAGTTACAGTTTAGGAAGATGAAAAACCTGGGAATGGATGATGGTGAGAGCTGCACACCAGAGTGAGTGTACTCAGTACCCCTGAGTACTATGGCTAAGTGTATATGGCTAAATGTGGCTAAAATAGTAGGCTTTCTATTATGTGACTTTTGCTACAATTAAAAAAAAAACACACACTTAAAAGAAATCCTTGAATTTAAGGGCAAGATTCCTATAAGTTTTCTAGTTTATGAAAGATATTTCTAATTTTTAAACATTGCGAAAAGTCCATCAGAAGATGGAGCAGAAATTGCGTGGTGCATTGGCTTCAGAATCAGACGCAAGTCAGAGGACTCCTCGCTCGGGAAGCTGCTCTTTCTTCTTGTTGCAAATGGTGTCCCCTTGCTCCCCTCCCGCAATCCCACTGCTGGTCCTTGGCGGTAGGAACAGAGTAAACAGAACATTCTGTTCGGGAAGTTTTGATTCAGAGGCAGCATCTCCGAAGGTAGGCTGACGGGAGATGCTCCCGCCGAACAAGGCCAGCAGAGGGACCCGGCGTTCTGCACATCTGTCTAGGGCGGCACGGGAATGTGTGTGTCCAGATAAACATTTATTTTCTGAGGATTGTAGCCCCCATTCCTCTTGTTTTAAAAAAATGCAAGAGAATTATCTGCAGGAAAGCATTCAATATCAGATCAAAACAGGAAAATGAAGCTGTGCTCTCTAGTGAGAAAGCTGTACCTCTTCCCCCCTGAAAAATCGGCAGTGATTTTGATTAGCCGGAAGTACTGACACTGCAAACCAACCCTGTGTTAATTTTTTAAAGGCACTTGAGGTGTGTTTCATGGCACCTTGTGCCTGTGCAAACTGAAAAATTAAAATAAATTTCAAAAATATTTTAAGCCCCCCCACAAAAGTGTGTTGGAGGTGGAGGTGGGGAGGACCTCTAAATTTAGAAGATGCCAGATTGTAAACATCCGAAAATCCTGTCCCGGTTTCCAAATGTTTACCTGCCTACAGAGCTGGCCCCCTGATTAGCTTCTCTCGTCAAAAAGATATTGTGGTACCCCGAAGATTGGGTTGACAGTGTTAACAACAATTTGTTTAATGAGCAGTGTTATTTAACAATGAGGAGATGCTGAAGAGTTTTCTTGAAAGGACTGTGGTGTTTGAATGTTGTTATGTTGTACGCTCCTACTATCTCTTATTTTGACAAGCTATCGAAAAGTTTGAGATGAGCTTGGGCAATTTTTGTTTGTTTTTAAACCTGGTTGCTAAAATAGAAATGGAACCCTCACTTACTTGCTTTTACGGGAACCCAGGCTGTGCCATTTAAGAGAGCATGTGGCATTAATACAGCACCGAAGATTCTCCAAGTCTGTACATACTGATGGGCAGGAGCCACAGGGGATGTGCTTATTTATTTTAAACCAATAGCTCCCCCCTCCTCTAAGTAAAGGCTATTTACTAAATGGTAGGCAAATTGCCAGTTCTTAAGGCTGGCAGGAGTTCATCTTCAGAAATCATTAACTGCATTCCAGGCTTTTTCTTGAAGCTGCAAATCCATTTTTCTTGGAGTGTCTGCCTCCTCCCTCCTCTGAGATGAGTATCTACTCCAGCGTTTGTTTATTCTAAATTAATTTTTATTGGAGTATACCCACTTTACAATGTTGCATTAGTTTCTGCTGTACAGCAAAGTGAATCAACTGTGTGTTTACGTATCTGCCCTCTTTTTTTAAAAATTTCCTTCCTGAGCAGAGTTCCCAGAGCTATACAGTAGACTCTCGTTAGTTATCTATTTTACACATACTGTCGATAGTGTATATATGTCAATCCTAATTTTCTGCTCAGCTCCAGTCTTAAATCCTGCCATAGACTGTACATGTTCTATCTCTCATAACATGTAAGATCACTTTCTTTAGAAGTCTAACCTAAGTTTCCCTTCACAAAATTACAGTGATTACCTTTTTTCTTATTAGAAAAATGCATCCTTTTTCTTTGTCAAGACAAAACTCCAAATCCTTTTATTTTGTGTGTTTGCCATTTTGCTTCTGAAGTTTGGTCTTCTTTCTCAACTAGTTAGGATTATTTTATAAATTGTTTGGAACTTTCCCCATTTCCCTTATTTGTGGAGCCATGACCTGAGAATAAGTGATGTTAAGCCACTGGGAAATGTTGAATTAAAAGAAACTCAGGATAATATACTGAAAAACAAACACAGAAATTAGTGTAAACCTATTATTGTAAAATTCTAAATTTCATGGTTGACTAGTAAAATGAAATTGCACATCTTATTAGTAAGCAACTTTATTCCCTCCCAACTGATAAAATGAGACTTATTTACTTATAGAATCCCTTAAAAGCAAACAAGTGGGTTAAATAGTCTAAAGGTCCCAGGCTCTTTTTCTTCTTTTATGTTTAAATTAATTTTTATTGAAATGTAGTTGCTTTATAATGTTGCGTTATTTCCTGCTGTGCAGCAGTAAATTAGGTATACATGCACATATGTCCATTCTTTCTGGAATGTCTTCTCATTCATGTCACCACCTAGCATTGAGCAGACAGCATTACTATTTTATCCTGGAATTTTCACATTTTTGCATGTAATATTTTCTTTTTCGTGTCTTCACAGCAAAAGGAAGTCTATATTGTTCAAAGTGAATCAGCTACAGTTTTACATATATGCCCTCTTTTTAAAAAAATTTCCTTCCCATCTAGGTCACCACAGAGCACTGAGCAGAGTTCCCTGAGCTGTACAGTAGATTCTCACTCGTTATCTATTTTACACATAGTGTCAATAGTGTATATATGTCAATCCCAATTTCCTGCTCAGCTCCAGTTTTATAAAGTCTAATAAAGACTGAATTATTTACCTACTTCAGAGTCATTTTGTCAGAGTGATTTAAAGATTGAGATGTAACTACAAATATGTGCAAGACAAGAGGTGTTTATTTTTAAAAACAGATGCTTAAGTGCAGAGCTTTCAAAGGAAAAGACTATGGAACTGATTCTGTGGAGATACAGCAATATTGTGATTAAATTAAACATCTGCTCTCCTTCAGACAGACTTTTCTATTCACAAGGGCACAGATTTCCCTCCCCTGAGCAGTAAAGGAGATGGAATAAAATAGCTAGTCGTTTTTTTGAGGGGAAATGCTTCAAGATCAGGAAGCAAGACTGTGACCAACAGTAACTGGTAAAAAGTACAGTGGGTTCAGAGAAAACTCTTCAAGCTGACTCAGAAAGCAAACATGCAAACTGGGTTGTGAAATGGACAGCACCACCCGTCATAAAAGAAGGCTCGTGCGCGTGTGTGTGCGTGCACACAAGCGCGAGGTATTTTCTGTGGGCAAGAGTTAGGCAGCAGATAGTAAGAGGGAGTGGTCAGCAGCCAGAATTTCTGGGCTAATTCTTTCTGAGTTTTAATGATCAAGACCCTTACAAAATTGCAACTTTCACATAGGGAGCAGAATGTTAACGTCTTTTTATTTTTATTTGAAGCATAGTTAATTTGCAATGTCGTGTTAGTTTCAAGTGTACAGCAAAATGATTCAGTTATACACACACACATATTCTTTTTCAGATTCTTTTCCATTATAGGTTATTACAAGGTATTGAATATAGTTCCCTGTGCTATACAGTAGGACCTTGTTGATTATCTATTTAATATGTAGTAGTGTGTATATGTTGGGCTTCCCTGATGGCTCAGATGGTAAAGAATCTGCCTGCAATGTGGGAGACCTGGGTTCAATCGTTGGATTGGGAAGATCCCCTTGAAGAAGGCATGGCATCCCACTCCAATATTTTTGCCTAGAGAATCCCCATGGACAGTAGAGCCTGGAGGGCAACAGTCCATGGGGTCACGATGAATTGGACACATCTGAACAAGAAAGTTATGACTAACCTAGATAGCATATTAAAAAGCAGAGACATTACTCTGCCAACAAAGGTCCGTCTAGTCAAGGCTATGGTTTTTCCTGTGGTCATGTATGGATGTGAGAGTTGGACTCTGAAGAAAGCTGAGCACCGAAGAACTGATGCTTTTGAACTGTGGTGGTGGAGAAGACACTTGAGAGTCCCTTGGACTGCAAAGAGATCCAACCAGTCCATTCTGAAGGACATCAGCCCTGGAATTTCTTTGGAAGGAATGATGCTAAAGCTGAAGCTCCAGTACTTTGGCCACCTCATGCAAAGAGTTGACTCATTGGAAAAGACTCTGATGCTGGGAGGGACTAGGGGCAGGAGGAGAAGGGGATGACTGAGGATGAGATGGCTGGATGGCATCACGGACTCGATGAACGTGAGTCTGAGTGAACTCCGGGAGTTGGTGATGGACAGGGAGGCCTGGTGTGCCAAGATTCACGGGGTTGCAAAGAGTTGGACACGACTGAGCAACTGAACTGAACTGAACTGAGCAACTAAGCAGATAAGGAAATGACAACCCTCTCCAGTATTCTTGCCTAGAGAATCCCAGGAACAGAGGAGCCTGGTGGGCTGCTGTCTATGGGGGTCACACAGAGTCAGAAGCAACTTAGCAGCAGCAGCAGCAGCAGAGCAACTAAGC
Source organism: Madoqua kirkii (assembly GCA_006408675.1). Taxonomy (NCBI): domain Eukaryota; kingdom Metazoa; phylum Chordata; class Mammalia; order Artiodactyla; family Bovidae; genus Madoqua; species Madoqua kirkii. Next base: position 814 of record SJYC01036876.1, on the reverse strand, counting down.
ACAGCACAGTGTGTATCTGTTAGTCCCAAGCTCCTAATTTGTCTCCCCCTCCCCAGCCTCTGCAGTCCCTGGTAATCATGAGTATGTTTTCTATGTCTGTGAGCCTATTTCTGTTTTGTAAATAAGGTTGTTTGTATCATTTTAATATATATATATATAGGGAGGGTGTTATAGTAGTGATAGTGTTAATCGCTCAGTCGTGTCCAACTCTTTGTGAGCCCATAGGGTGTCCCCTGCCAGGCTCTTCTGTCCAAGGGATTCTCCAGCAAGAATATTGCAGAGGGTAGCCATTCCCTTCTCCAGGGGATTTTTCTCACCTAGGGATCTAGGGTGTTAACTTCTAAACAAAACTACAGGAGGTGGCACCCAAGGAGAACAGACGTTGACAACCAGCGATCGTTAGAGCAGCAAGAATCCCTGGGACTCTGAGACCTCCAGGTTACAGAGGAGGAAGCTGGGCCCAGTTAATGTTTTGTGGTCAGAGATCCCTCAGCGAGACCTTGCTGGCAATGCTGCTCCCATCTCTCTGCCAAGTCATTCGCTGTCCTTCTAGATCAGATGGGTCACGCGTCCTTGACTTTCTTTCCCACCAATTCTCCTCTTCCTCACTCTTCTTGAGGGGAAAATGATCTTGAAGTGGCAGTGTGGAAACTTACTGGGTTTGATCTCAGTGGGTTAAGTAACACCTTGGTTTAAGCTGGATCACCAGAGAACTGTGTATTTCATCTGGTGGAGAATGGACTTTGGTGAATTCTGCTTTCTTTGTGTGGCGCCACTGGCTTGGGTTATACTGTGTCTAGGAAGAGCTTTATGA